>AUWJ02012096.1:0-13303 GCA_000468175.2 Phytophthora cryptogea
ATGGCATGATGATGCACTCGACTTTGCGCGGCACGCCATATGGGATTAGAATTTCACAACAGCCACTAATGACACATGATTGGCTAAAAGATTCAATATCACATTATTATCCAATCAGAAATATATTCAGATAGTACCGTGGTGTTGTGAAAGGAAGCAAAATGCCGCCTTTTATAGAGTTTCTACCGCAAAATGGTAATGTGGTTCCAGGAGCGTGCTGACACTACGTGCCCATCACCAGCCTAATAGGAAGCATTTTGCCCCCTTTAATAATAAGTATCTTGGGTTTGTATACTATACTATAGCAAGGTGGCTCGCGATAGGGTTAATTCCCACTTCACGACAACAGGAAATCATGTACAGTATGAGTTTTTGGGGTCCAAAGTTTACAGACTTTCTTCTTGTAGGAGGTCCTAAGCTCGATACATCATCAAGTGCTTTGCTTGTGTCTGCTAATTTGGACAGGGTCACCTTTCAAGGAGGAATTACAAGTTTTACCGAAGTTTTTCGATGGTAGAAACGTACGTGCTCCAAACGGCAGCGAAGACACCAGAGCGACGGCACGACCTATCGGTATACAGTACATGTGAAGCAGGAAACCAAGCAAATGCCTGAAGATAGCAAACTGTACCAGCAAATGACTGGATCTAACTCGAGCTCTTTCATGTAGTCCAATGAGATATAACATCGCAAATGGTCTTTCTGTGGTTGTTGAGATCTCGCCGCTGTTGATGACTCGAGCTGTTGTTGATCATCGTATCGTCACAGATGAGGTCCATCCCGGCGTTGATGCAGCCACTAGTTAATCGCGTACCATTGTCCGCGATACAACGCGGGCCATCACATTGGCATTCATATCGGTAGCGTGAAGGCGCCTTTGTGACCGGGTATGGCTGCGATGCTTTGAAGACGTTGCGGGTTAGGTAACGCAACTTGGCCACTGATGGAGTTGGGCAAAGTCGTAGGTCCCGGTAGTATGTCGTCGACGCTCGCCAATGCTACCCGTGGTGTCGCTTGGGCTTTGCGTTGGTCTTCAAAATGGGATCGATGGAGGATACGGCTTGCCTCGAACATACGAAGCCAAGCACGCTGAGCGACCGATGCTTCTGGATTGACGGGGACACGCACAGTTGGTGTTGCTGGTATCGTGTCCACGGCAACGATTGCTGACCTCGCGTGAGTGAGCTCAAGACGACTGGGGTTGCTGGAACACTTGGTAGTTGTGAGCGTGTGGAGAGCGTGGGTTTCTCGGGTTAGCGCTATTGTGAAGTGAGCGCAAGTCAGTGACTGAGTGTTTCGCACGCCATTGAGTCGAGCTAACGTTGCAGCTGGGTCCATACGTCAGGGCGACGTGGAAGTCGACCGTCTCTCATCTGCCTAGCCGTTGGAGATGCATGGAAGGCGAAAAAGTTGGAGTTGAGCACGAAGTATCTGCGGAAGGAAAAATGGTGGCAATCAAAGGCGGCGCCGTGTTACGAAACAACATATTGTACTAGATAGAAGGCAGCTGATGACTTTGTTGCCCAGCCATTCGTAAATTTGCGGTCATGTCGACAACGTTGGAGCTGCTGATAGCTGAAAAGCGAGAGCAAGAAGAAGAGGAGCCTCGTCCTTCGATTTGTACTGTGGAATCGGCGCGGTCCATGATCGGAACCACTGCGCCAGCTCCGGCCACGAATGTTACTCTCGAAATGTGCGTCGTACGCATCGAAGAGCTCAAAAAAAACTACCGTTTAGAGCTGATCGACCGCGAGTTGGAGGTACAGTGCGAGGCACTGCTGCAAACGTTTGAAGGACTCGACGAGTCTCGCCACAGCAAGTTCATTTTCCAGTTGACCATTTGGAAAAATCACAAGGTCGAGCTCAACCAACTCGACTTCCGACGCGGCTTCAGCTACCGTTTCAAAAGGGTTCACTCGCTGCGGCTGCTGTACGGAAATCCCGTCGGCAGTATGCAGATCCGGAGCCGACTTCGTGCAGCCCCACTTCCACTTCCAGACACCGGAGTGGGCACGTCTGGGTCATACACATTGCGGAGCGGACGTAGTGAACATGGTCATACATCGGGCAGTAACGACACCCCCACCACCCCGACTCAAAAACACGAACCGGCTGGTTGTGAGCAAGAGCGATCTGAAACGGAGGTGCCTGCTATCGTGATCCCTGTTGCAAAGATGCCCGCAAAATGCTCAACAAGCAAAGACGACGACCAAACTCAGCCTGGTAAGAGATCTCGCAAGGACACCGGAAAGTCGCTGACCTTCGAATCCCCGCGCAAATCAAAGCGCTCCGCGGAAAGCAGCGTGAGTACGATGTGATTGAAGCCATTATGGAGAACGACGTAGGGATGCAGCTCTGTGTAGCGCGCAGTGCTTTGTATTAGTCGCATAGTTTGCTGAATTTGCGTCTGGCCCAACATTTAACGTGCTAAATTCAATCCTTATCGTGACAGCGGCTTCGAGTGACTCGATGATCTAATTGGTGTCACAGTCATGTAACTGGGAACACGGCTTTTGAAATGCAACCGCTATTTTGTAGAATGAGCAACACAGAAGAAGAAAAAAAAACGTAGTCGTGGCCAGTGTTCATGCAGCAGTGGTATTTCGCCTTGCTGAGGTGTGCGCCTCATGCCTCAGCCGCAACGCTGCTCTGTGGATATCGGCTCATAGCACTCAAGATTGATCTCGGTTCTCAATGTTAGGCACGAACCTCGCTAAACCGTAAACGAAGTATGGTTCGGTTGACCCGAACCCATGGTAACGGTCGGAACACAGCAGAAGGAATTGCGTGGAGGACCCGTTCGTAGAAGGTATCATACTGCTAGAGCGGCGGTTCATATTTTTCATGAAGCCGACTAAAGTAATAAAATACTTGGTCTGCTCTTGGTACACGTAGACTTGTGGGAAGGATTTCAGAGTATAATGGCCTTTTATCCCTCAATGAAGGGATATATGGCGGACTACAAAGAGCTACTGGGTCTCATAGCGGAGCTATAAGTGTGCGTCGAGATTGTTCCATGTTGTCCCGAGCATCGGCAAGACCGGCGTAGAAGGCGATAGGAGAACGGTTGAAACTGTGAGCCCATCCTGGGTTCGTGTCTGAGCTCGGTCTTTCGCATGATGCGCCGCTCTTCATTACAGTTCAATCGTGAGCTCATGAGCTCGTAGCGTTAGTCGCGGAGGCTGTGCTGGTTAGAGCAGCACGGTGAATAATGATCCGCACCGTGTTAAAAATGAGTAGACTATACCTTCTAGTCACACCACACTAACTATCAAAAAGTATTAAGGCAGGGTTGTAAGCAGTGGCATTGTAACTGGCGATACGAAGGGCATACGATCTCTTGGGGATGGGCCGGTCGCCACCGTGGTTCGTGTGGGTTATCAGTGCCCCGTTGAAACTGTATGAGCACGGATGTGCTGGCGTCACAGCGGTTTCGATCGGGTCTCGACGAAGATAAGGCAAAGGCATTTGCAATTTGGGCGGATGTCAATGTCTACACAGATACCTCGCGAGGTGACTCCTCTGCTTCGCCGCGTCGAAGACGTGAGAGATTTCATCGTTAATCAACAACCTGTAAATACGGAAAGGGTGTCGCTCGAATTGTGCGTCGTCAGGGCTCGAGAACGAGAGAATTGCTGGCTGCTGGACTTGGTCGATGGAGGTACCGAGATGGAACCAGGGGCCATTGAATACATCAAGAACTGCTACAACGAGTTGGAAGATGATATGCAAGCGAAATTTGCGTTTCGACTCGCGGTTTGGAAGAGTGCGATTCCTTTATCCATCGTGACTAGATTCCGGGAAGGTGTGTCCTATCGCTTTGACAACGTGTACGCGCTCCATATTTATAAGACGCGTCCATTAAGTAGCTGTCGAATCCGGCAACGGCTTGGTGGCGGCGAACTTCGGACACCATTCGACTCCTTGCGGAAGAGTAGCTGCGAGCAATTAAGCAATTCAGCCACAGCCGACAGCACAACTGTTGGGATATCTGAGACTTCCTGCTTTTAGGACTCGTTCAAGGAAGTTCTCCGTGTAGCAGAGGAGGAAGCTGCAACAGCGACACAATTGCAAAACTAGTTTGCTACAGCGCTGTAGCATTATGTTTTCGCGGTATATTTGAGTTTAGCTTTCATCATTTCTAAAAATGTGAGTTTAACTTTCATCATTTCTTGCGTGATCACCGTGTTAAAGTAGTCATCTTAATATCCTAATTTTATTTCGCGTCTCCTTGGCAAGCGGCAAGAGTTGCAAACACTTTTCATTGTACAGAGGAAGAAGTCATGCCTTCTAAGAAGCAGAAAACACAGAAATATGGCGAAACGTGCATTACAGGAGCGATTCCTACGCACATCGTTCCTCCTCTAAACAGCTTGCCACCTCTTTTCGACAACTCGTGTGATATTCTGCAGCATCGTGCATCCAGTGTCTATAATACAGCGCAATATCAAGCCGCGGGCCCCTCATTTGATAACGAACACAAATGTGCAAACTGCTCTCAACTTCACGTGCGCATTCCCGTATCGACGAGTGTTTTGGATGTTAACGTGACGGCATCAACGACACCATCACACAGGTGTATGACAAGCGGACTACCAGGCCTATTTTTCGAGAGATCTGACGTCCGGGCGTGGTATAGCAGGTCGTCCGATACTCTTCCAACGATAATACCAGGAGCAATTGATAGGCAAGCTGAATTCGATGAGAGCACGGCCGTGGTGCAGAACCCACTACCAATTCTGCCGAAGATTCGTCGAAGTGAACGGGGCCGGAGTTGTTGCGGCGAGATCTTTGATGAAGTGGAAGCATACTCTGAAACAAGTGCGAGATTTCCATTTGATCGCTGCCGCGATAACCTATACACAGAAAGAGAGCTAGTCGAGATGGACACGAACATGGCATTTGTTATTCCGTCCCAATTACGTTTACAGGAAATTAGACAGGAAGCTGAGAAGTCAATGGCGTCGGCATCAGACGCGATGCTACCATGTGCAATATGTGAGTTAAGCTATCTGCACAGCGACATTAGTGCAAAGATCTTGACAAGCGAGTTTGCCGCGGTAGGTTTAGTGCTACTGGTTTGGTTAGAAATCAGTGATATCACAATGTTTTGTTGATGTTGTTGTTGTTGCAGGCTATGCTTCGCTGTCTTATACCACACTCCGATGCCAACATACCGGACAGAGTTTTGGAGCTGTACGATGTCTCTGATATCGACCCTCGCCTGCAAGGGCTTCTTGTATATCGTTCCGGTAAGTTTTGCCCCAGTGCAGCGTGGTACCCGTATTTTCATGTGAATGACTGTATAATGTGGCATTCAGCAATCACCAAAGACGGAAACGAAGTCGCCATGAACATTTGCACCGTATGCCTAAACTATGTGGAAACTCAAAAGCATACTGCACCGCCGTGCTTTGCAATCGCAAACGGGAATTACATCGATGCATTGCCGCCAAAGTTCAGGAGAATCAGTCGAACCGACGAGCAGGCTGTTGCGCTCGTGTTGCCGTGCGTGTCATTATCGGTGGTCACTGGGGGTGCGTGCAAGACAATTACATCGCATCATTACGTCGTAAGAAATACTGAGGGTCCTATCATCGAATGTTTTGAGCTCGCGTGTTCGTGTTACTATGGTTGGTTGTATGGCGACAACACAAGCTGCTACTTGCAAAAAGAGATATGAACTCAACTTGCCCCTTTGTGATGGGTTTCTCCGGTTTTTAAAACTGCACAACTGTGAGTACCAGCGCTCAAGAGCACCCGACGAATACGAAGCCGTGTTGTCACGCGCAACACGGACAAGTGTGGTCATTGATACGTCTAACGGACCCGGTCTAGGCCCGGAAAATGATGGTCTTGCTGGTATAATCCGAGATAATAGTACGTACTCGACGTTTGGCTCGACAGTGGAAGAAGGAACTCAACAAAGTGTCGAAGATACATGGATTAGTGGCTCTAGTTTTCTCATGCAACCTCACCATCAACACCCAGCGGACATTTTAGTCAGGAAATCTAATGCGTATGTGTCGTCAATTAAATGGGCTGCGTGCGTTCAAATGTTCCCTACACTTTTTCCCTATGGTTGCGGTGGGCCGACGGAACCTCGACAAAATGTGATGCCGTTGCGGCGATGGATTTTAAGATCCTTGCAAGAGGACGGGCATCGATTTGAATCTCACTACGTTTTCATGCTACTAGCATTTGACGTCTTGGCTACTCAAAAAGCAACGGAGACGATGTATGTTAAAATGAATATCAGGCGTCAAGCGATTAAAGCGGCGGAAATTCCGCGCAGTACTGTTCGAGAAGCGATTAAAAATATTAACCACATGACAGCGTGACGTGCCAAAGGTGTTAAGCCGCGCCCACCTTCGCTGGACGTTCAACGCGTTATTGACCTGAGAAAAGGACTCCATATTCCCGAATCTAACTTTTACGGATCGAACTCGGGACGCATGCGAGCTCGCCACCATCTTTTTGGGATGTTAAAGAGATTTGGACCTCTACATATATTATTTACCGTCTCGCCGGACTCTGCTGGTACGTATAATATTGCGGTCAAAACAGGGATCGTGACGGAAAATGTCATTGAAGAAGTAAATTTGGCGTTGGTACCCAATCGAGCGGAGCGAAAGTCTATTGCTTCCGCTTACCCCGTTGAATGTGCACGATACTTCTTGAGAGTGATGAATACGATTATAGATGTGTTGTTGGGCTGGGACCAAAGCGCGTGTGCGCCAAAACGAGGTGGTGGGATTTTCGGCGTCGCTCGTGCCTTTGGTGCTGCTGCCGAAACACAGGTTGCTGGAGATCTGCACGCGCATATCGCTGTGTGGTTACATGGATTTCCCACAACCTCTGCGGGCTACCACGACGCAATTCAAAATGACACGAATTTTCGGGACGACATCGTCCGACTCGCGGACAGTGTTTTGTGCACTAAACCTCCATGTATCCGAGGCGAATTACGGTGCCCGGTTTGTTCAGAACCGAACAGTCTTGTACCAGTGGCTCCAGGAATTAACGCGTTTCGTCGTCCAACACCTGGGACAACTCCGCCGACGACTTCGCGTTGTAGCTCGTGCGGTAAAACATTTTGTGATAAAGATATTATCGAGCTTTCTATTCAGAAACTAGCCGACCAAACCACATACAAATTAACTCTCAGCTTATCGATTTCAAGAAGTGTCGACCACCTCTGAAATACGATGCAGGAATGTTGGCAACATCGCTACTTGTTCGTGACGTTCAAGTCCATTACTGGAACCACTGCAAGGCTTGTTTCAAGGTTTGTATTGATCATAACGCTGATTAGTAACTCAACTTCGACTGATTCGTTATCTATTTTATGATTTTTTGGGCGTACACAGACTACAATTAGGACGCCCAAAGCCAGTGTCTGCAGGTTTTTCAAGCCCGAGCAAATTGTTCTTGGCCCAACAGTGATACCAGACGGCTCAAAACTTCTTCTTCATCGCGCGATTGGATGCGAGTATGTGAACGCATACAATCCCGTTGTGATGGCAAGTTTGAAGTGCAACCACGACGCACAGTTCGTTTTTGGCGGAGCCAAAGACACCGCTGCTTGCGTTGCGAAGTACTGTTTTAAAAGCCAGAACCCTGTCGAAAACCACGCCGCACTATCATTGGCTGCATTTGCGAAAGCTGCAAACAAAGCTGATGCGTTACCCCCTGAAACAACTCCGGTTGAACGTGGATACAAAATCTTAGGATCGATGCTGTACTCGATCACAAATGGGCAAGAAGTTACTGCTACAATATCTGTTCTCTATATATTAAACGAGACACCGTTCTGGTTCTCGCATGAATTTGCGCATGTCAACTTGAGTAACCTGCTAAAGAACCAAAACGATACTGCAGAGATTCCCATATCACAACAAATTGCAGAAAATGAGCAATCGAGCACTTCGAGTGTTGCCGCGGAAAATGCGTTGGAGAGGTATTGGAAACGGGAGAGATCGTTGGAGATATTCATTCATCGAGATTTGCGAAAGCTTTGAGTATTCCGGCAAGCAGAAGTCGGGGGTGTGCGGTGGTACATCCCAAATTCAGCTGTCCTATTCAAAGCTCGCTTCATCAAAAGTGCTAGTTCTGTGTCGAGAAGAAATACCCGACATCACGACTCAGTTGCCAAAAGACAAAATTGACTACTACTATACTGCACTGTTGACACTGTTCAAACCACACCGTCAAACTACACGTTTACTAGAAACCCAGACCCCTCTCGCTGGATATCGATCATTTTTGCACTTTGGAGACACTAATCATGTTGCTTCACTGAAACATTACGAGGAAAGATGGATAGATTACTACAGAGCGCAACGCAAGAGCAACGTTGACGAGGAATTAATGAGAACCAGCTGTCCTGCTACTGCTTCATGGGTACCTGACGTCGGGGCACCTGAAGATCATATTTGCGATGGAGCTGACGACAGCGCCCCTGATGAAATTCCTGACGATTCTTCCATAGACGTACCAGATAATTCAACTACGAGGCTGTCGTAGGATGTTATCGCCATCGTCGGCACTGTGAGAAATGCTGCAGCAGCAATTGTGTCGGTCGCCAAGAAGTACACGGTAAATCTGCCCGTTACGTTGTCTGGGGATTTCTGCCGTAGCGTTTATCTATCCCAAATTATTAAACCCCTCGATCATGACATTCGTTTTGGGACCCAAGAATTTATTGATACGTTTACCACGACGCGAACTCGCTTAGAGCGTTTAAGCGAATGAATGTTTTCAACCTGTTCCGTACGAGCCATCAATCCGAGAGCCTCAGTGGATACCTAACACGCTACCATCGTTTCCAACTATTGCAATGGTTTCCGAAACTTTCAAACTCAATTTTTGGCAGCACGTAATGTTCGAAACCTGTGCTCGACACCTCCTCTACTCCTACGCTAGAGATATTGCAGACATGATTGATGATGGTAATTTGACGCTGCCGAGTAATGCTGCTCAATAGGCATAAAACCGCAGTTTGTCGGGTATCTTGGAGGTCAAGCAGGGACCGGCAAGTCTACAGTCGTCGAGGCTCTATTAAACATGGCTATAAAATGGGGACGTGAAGGCAGCGTTGAGACCCTGGCCTTCACCGGTGCTGCGGCTATCAATATACACGGGAAAACTATGCACAGCGCTCGCAATCTGCAGCTCAATGGGGCTGATCCAAAATCCGCTCCTTCGAGTGAGATGAAGGCCAGATTTAACCGTGTCGTCCAGGTTATAGTAGATGAAATATCTATTACTCCTCAAGCCCTTCTTGGGGGCACTGATATAGTGTCCCGTTCGATGTCAACGAGTCCTCAAAAGTTCATGGGAGGCAGACATACACTACTTATCGGAGATTTCCTCCAACTATCGCCCGTAGCAGGCGCTCCATGTAAGTTCAACGGCGTTTTGAGTGCCCGAAAATACTTTGCCTATCGACTAACTAACATTGATGGGAACAATTCATTTATAGGCTACAAGAATCCTTCCTGCTCTGCCAATCGACTATGCCATGCTGATTATGCCCTCTACTCTGCCAACTTTGTTGTATTTCTCACGAAGAACATGCGCGCTCGGTTGGACCCTGTGTACGCAGATATTCTCGATAATCTTCGTTGGGGTCGGGTCTCGGACGAACATCTTGCCATTTTGAACTCTCGAGTGGCATCTGAGCATCAAGACGAACCCTCGCTTCCGAGGCGGAGTGACGAATTTCATCGCCCCATAGTCGTCTGTACGAACAAGCTACGCTGTGCTATAAACCAACTCATGATTTTCGATGTGGCATATACTCGGATGGCGACGGTATATGGGTGCATGCCTCATCTTCTTCGCGCTCGAAAACGATAGTCAGCCATCTCGCCAACGCCTCAGACGATATTACGAATCGCGTACCGATGAAGTTGCTTTTTATATCGGGATGCCCGTGATGGTCGCTCGTAAACACCCAGACCTTTTAGATGCCGACATCATTGCGAACGGCGTCACGGGGACCATAGTAGGATTGCAACCCGCGGCAACCGATCTCGAAGCGGCTCAGTACTTCGTCAACGGCGTCGAGGTTCATAAATTTTTGCGGCAGCCAAATTTACTACTGATCAAACTTCATGGTTGCTGCAAACCGCTCTTCACAGGACTTCCTGACGGCTGACACCACTTCATGCGTGCCTTCATCATCTAAAGCGCACTCCAAATCTTGCTCAAGCCTCTATCACAGTTGACCAATTTGCAGTGGTGCCTGCTTTTGCTTGCACGACTGAAAAATTACAGGGCCAAACATGCCGTGACGGAGTCGTGGTGACACCACTAGATCGTCGAGCACGAACCCTACAGCAAACATTGTATGTCGCGTTTTCAAGAGCTACTTGTTTGGAGGGCCTCACACTAACCGAGAAAATCACGCGAGAGTATGTCGAAAAATTCCGTCCGAATCAAGCAACAGTGACCGAAATGATGCGGCTCATTCGCCTAGTTGTATTGCCTCCGTATGCATCTCCAGAGGAAATCGCGGGATTCAAGCAGTGGAGTCGGAGCATCGTTAGAATAATACTTCAAGTAATTTTTTTTAAAGATGTTACCCATTTTACCTCCGAGTCGTTTGTTATATGTTCCTGGTGTGTTGTGTGCCAGTGCTCACATCTGATAACGCGTCAGCAAATGATGCCGCACCCCGTCCAAGCTCGCAGCTTTTTGTGCCTCCCAAGCAACAACACACCATAACACCTTGGGTACTTGCAATCTTCCATCACACGAATCGCGTTCTTCTTGTACAAATAAATATTTTTTGTAGCCCTTACACTTTTATCTCTATTTTTATCGTTTGTTCTGCGGTCAATCCATCTGACGCCTGCTTGTTGACGCGTTCTCTTCTCAGCACTTGCATCGAACCAGCACCATGGTGAAGTGGAAACACCACGCCGTTTGCGCTGCAGACGGCGATCCACATGAGCTTCGATCATATGACGTTAGAATACACGAGCTATCGGCAATTCTGCGGCGCGCCGGAAGCAGGAATGACACGCCAGTGAGTCGAACTTGTCACCTAGTATGTGCAAGAGCCGCTGGAGCCTCTTCAACACCACTAGAACTTTCGAAGGAGGAGGTGAAACAAGCATGCAACGCGCTGCGACTTAAACAACAAAGGAACAAGCAAGGGAGGCGCCAATACGGCTGCCGCTTGGTATCCGAGCCGTTCAAGCTGTCTGATTCGCAAAAGATCGTATTTGCAAACTGCTACAAGAGTGCTCGGGACGTAGATCGACCGGTAGATTATGTTCGCATGTCGAACACCTGCCACTTCAATTCCTTCAAGGGCTACCCCCATCTGCTAGCAGCTATGGAAGGTGATATCGTTGCTGAGCTAAAGGAAGCGCTCGCGGAGCAACAAGCAATCGAAGCTGGCAAGAGTGAGATAAACCCTGCAGAGTTGGAGAATAAGCTCGCGAGGTTGAATGGGCTCCACGAACAGGAAGCTGCACAACTTAAGCATCACATGATGGAGGAGCAGGGCCTTGGAAACGTGCTCTCAACTATTGCACACATTCGTGACTTGTTTTGACACGAAGATAAGGAGAATATCGAGTATGAACCTACGAAAGCGGGGCAGGTTGGCCCAAAGGATGGGCTGCCTTTTCTAGCAGAAACATATGTTAATACGCTCGAGCACGGGCGCTCCACAGTGACCGAGTTAAAGGCCGCCATCACTCGATTGCAGTCGAAGCTTTTATCATGCAAAGAATGCGGGATGACTGGAGATTGTGTTGAGCAGTTCACTAAACGTTTTGCGTTCCCCTCACATGGTACGCAGTGCGTCGGCTGTGGTTTGATTTCTCTTTAATCACTCGACTGACGACAATCTTAATAGATGACGTTTCTACAGAAAAAAAACAGCGTGATTTTACCGCTGGTAAGATGCGGTGGATCGATGCGATCAAAGGAGCGGAGCTCATGCGCGATTTCGACTAGTTCGCAACTATTAGAGATGAATTGTGGCATGAATGCGACGGCGCCAATGCGGACACTATCGACCACGAGTATTTTCAATCTCTTTGCCACAAAATTCGAGATACGGTGTGTTACTTAGGAATTCGTATTGCGGAGTAACTAGTCTTGTAAATTTGACAGGCCACAATCCTGTCAGCAATTTACTAATATGAAGTAAGCATATACGTCTAATATGTGCTTGCTTTTGGTGGCTGAAAGATCTCGTGCGCTAAGAGGCCTCGACAGCCGCGCTACTGTCTTTTGCACGTTTCGCGCTGCCACTTCAACTTCCACATGTATCTAGCATTTCATTGGACAATAATACAGCATGTGCTTAATTTTGGCCACTCACAACGCAGCGTCGATTTGCTGTCCGCTTCGCGCCTTTCTCCGAATCGCCCCACTTCGGCAAATTTGGACGGAATTGACAATACAATACACTGGCAAATTCGATCGCCGTGATTGGTGACTTAAATTTAAAGAGTCCATGAAACTAAATAGGGAAATCCCAAATGATGTCTGCTTTTGGAACTAATTTAAAGACATCCGTACTCCATACACAATAGTGGCCTCACTGGTACTAGGGCTACGCGAAAGCTGAGATAGGCAAGTCGTTGTTAAAAATGTAGTTAAAAACACGTGCTTGAATATATAGCGTATAGCGCACAAATCATATCACATTGAGCATGTGGCGGGGTCACACAGCACCTTACACAGAGGAAGTGTGCTCAGGAGTATACAAACGCCAAGTGACCAAGCAGTTCACAGTCCCTGGCCTAAGGGGACACTCAACCAAGATTAGGTAGGTTTTAGACTGACTGTATTATAGGTGGGCTTTAGTTTGGCCTGTAATACAAACTACAAGACACATATAGTTAATCCTATACAAAAATGTATGAGCCGCAAGGCAAGGCCTTAACCCAAAAGGGAGCCACCGACGTGGCTCCGGAGGCGACCCAGTCGCCCAAGCCTTCATTGGCGCTTGCGTGTTGGTGCTCACAACGCCGTCGGTCACCATATGGGTGCCGACAGACGACCGACCAACACTCGGTTCGTCCATTGGAGTCCCCGCAACGCAGGGACTCCCGAGTACGATAATACTCTCGTCTTTCGACATCGACGACAACAACTCGGAGAAGCGTGCCGCTTCTAAGACCAGCCCGCTGGTCCATGAGGACGAGGACGACAAGCCCAAGCCTCCAGCCGACTCGGTGAGCTTCGGCGTTCAAGCGGGAGGCCGTGCTGATGCCTCCCAACGCGGGGCAACCGCCAACGCCCCGCGGGCGAAGGGCTTTACCCTCGCCGAAGG
>AUWJ02012121.1:0-20275 GCA_000468175.2 Phytophthora cryptogea
GCCCCCATGTTCGTCATGGGCGTCAACCACGAGCTGTACGAGAAGAACATGCACGTGGTGTCGAACGCGTCGTGCACGACCAACTGTCTGGCGCCGCTGGCCAAGGTGGTGAACGACAAGTTCGGCATTAAGGAGGGTCTGATGACGACGGTGCACGCCGTGACGGCGACGCAGAAGACGGTGGACGGTCCGTCGAAGAAGGACTGGCGCGGTGGCCGTGGCGCGTGCTTCAACATCATCCCCAGCTCAACTGGCGCTGCCAAGGCTGTGGGCAAGGTGATCCCTAGCCTGAACGGCAAGCTGACGGGCATGTCGTTCCGTGTGCCTACTGCTGACGTGTCCGTGGTGGACCTGACTGCTCGTCTGGTGAACCCTGCTTCGTACGACGAGATCAAGGCTGCTATTAAATCGGCCAGCGAGAACGAGATGAAGGGCATTCTCGGATACACGGACGAGGCTGTCGTGTCGAGCGACTTCATTGGCGACTCGCACTCGTCGATCTTTGACGCTGAGGCTGGTATCGCCCTGACGGATGACTTCGTGAAGCTCGTGTCGTGGTACGACAACGAGTGGGGCTACAGCTCGCGTGTGCTTGACCTGATCGAGCACATGGTCAAGAACGAGTAAACATGCAAGCATTGAGAAGCGAGCCGAGCAAAACAACCAACAAAAATATACAAACACAAAAGCCGTTCATCATGTAAAACCATATCTCCTATCTACAGTCGGTGGTTCTTGAATAGTGGTCAAGATTCCTTCGTGCTAAATCACTGGAATCCACCAGTTGAAGCCGATTAGAGCGAACTTCACGCAAGTGCGGAGCTCAAGCACTTCAACGTTGGTATTTTATTTGCACTCGGTTAAGTCCGAACTTTATTGTTTTACACTATTCCTACACCACAAATTGTATCGCCGATGTCTCTGCTGGTCGACTACGCGAGTTCTTCGGAGGACGAGGCGGCGCCCAGCGTGTCCATTCCCGCACCAACAACAGCTCCAACTCCTTCTCCACCTCCTGCTGCACATGCTCCAGCAAACGCGACGTCCAGCGCTGCTGTCTCCGCCACAAACGCGTCGAAACCGAAGAAGAAGCGGAAGAAAAAGACTAAAACCACGTTTTACCTTCCGCCTGAGATCCAGCGGCTGCTAGAGACGGGGGCAAGTGGTGGAGCGCTCTCCGACAGTGACGACGACCACGAGCTGCTGGCCAAACACAAACGCGCCAAGAAGGCGGCGAGTAAACGGCCGAGAGCTGCAACAGCAGCTAAAGACTCCGTTTTAGCGTTCCTGCCGCCGCCAAAGCACGAATTACCAGTAAAAGAAGAAGATTTACCAGCTGAAGAGACGGTGGAGACGCAGCAGCAAGAGGAGGGACCTTCAGAGACGTCAACAGGTCAACAACCAGTGGACGAAGCGGCCAATGCGGCGGCCTGGCAACAGTACTACCAGCAACAAGAACAGTATCAGGCCAGTTATGCTGCTGCATCGGAGGGTTATTACGTTGCACAGGGAGAAGACGACGTTCCTGGAGGCAGCTCCAAGCGCAGACGAACCCGTGAACGAGATATTGAGCGTGCACTGCAGAATGGACACTTCGAGACGGTGGCGGGACAGATCACGGAGGTGCAGGGCCCAGCGCCCAATGCCTGGCAACCGCCAGTCGACCCACTGACGAGAGCAACTGGATCTAGTGAACAGGAAGTGAAGGTGAAGGCGAGCTTCTGGAACGCTCAGGCTGGCACGAAGGTGTCGTCCATTAAACCGAGTCGTCTGCAAAGGCAGAAACACCAACTGAACCAACTCGCGTTTGATGCCAAGGCACGCGACTTCGAACTACTGGACAAGCGCAGCGCATCGCTGAAAACGAAGAGGGAGACGTACGCCAAGTACGGATGGTAGGAAACAAGAGCTGTGTGATACAAAGCTGTTCGAGCTACCGATATATTGCATACGATTGTCCCTATTCTCTTCGTTTTGCTTGCTGCTCACGGCAGATTCAGCTGAGCCATAGCTGCTGTCTGCTCTTCCACACTAGCAGAGGCGTCAGCAGTCTCTTCAGGCAGCTGCTCTTCCTCTGCATCACTGTCGTTTGCCTCTTCATCTTCACCTTCTTGCGCAGCTTGATCCTGCTCCTCCAGGAACTCCTCAGTGAAGACCTCCATTTCATGCTGCAGTTTAGCAGTCTCAGCTTTGCTGACTTTGCCACGGCGATGAGCCCCAAGCGTCTTGAGTTTGCGGTCGCCCTTGTGGTGTTTGCCGTTCTCGCGAGGGTAAATCTTCCGCACCAACACGAGGTCCGGCAGCTCCTCCTTGAGTGAGTACGTCTGACTTGTTCCGAAGATGGCGGACGAGAGATCGTAGCCCTTGACCGAATCGCCTGCATTCAACACGCCGCCAAGGTGCGTGCGGACCTGGAACGTCGTGTCATTCACGCCAAAGTCGCTCGCACGAGCCACCTCGACATCCGCCACAACGAACTTGGAGTGACGACCCGAGCTCGACGCAGGTCCAACCTGACGCAAGTCGCGCGGATCCACAGGCTCCACATCCAGCACAATGAACTCGACCATGTCCGAGCTGGTCGCGAGGGGCAAGAACGGCAGCTTCCAGTACCTGTCTGTCGCAAGTTCGGCCTTCTGACCGGAAACGGGGTCGATCAAGTGCACCATGGACGTGGTGCGCGCACAGAGCGTGATGTCCGAGATGTTGCCGCAGCTCTGGGCGAACTTCCTGGGCAAGACGAGCAAGTCGTCCTTGCAGATGGGACTGAGCTCCACGCTGTACGTCAGTTGCAGATTGGCCGTGGCGTTGTGCACGTTCTCCGAGATGAGTTTGCTGGACGACTTGGACCTCATGGGCACATGGGCCGACAAGAAGTGGATGAACCTTTCAGCTGCAGACTTGGTGCCGAAGTAGAAGTCCATGCCTTCCTTCACTGCCGTGATCCCAATGGCATCTTTGTGTGCGTCGTGCTTGAGGATCTCCTGCTCCAGTCGAAGGAACGTGCGTTTGTGCTCGGCCTTCTGTCGGATCTGCACGAGCGCTTTCCACGTGTTGTTGTGGTACTGCTTGGTGCAGTCCGGACACTTGACGCTCGTGATGACGAACGTGACGACGCACGCGTTCTGGACCACTGCGTGATTGGCCACTTCTCGCTGCAGCTGAAGCCGCAGCTTGATGCGCTTGGAGTGGGGCTCTGTCCAGATGAAGCCTGCGTCAATGAGCTTGGCCTTGCTGAGGCCGGGGATGCTCTTGAGGCACAGCGCCATGAGCTCCTTGGACTCCCACTCGCAGTAGAGCCACGCACCCGAGACGCTGCTGAAGTGCTGCGCCTTGCCGCGAGACTGGAAGCGCAGGCAGCCGCGACACTGCATCAGGTCGCACGTCGTGTCGATGCCCTCGGCCACGTCCACTTCGGACGCGATACAGGACGCGCACATGTTCATGGCGTTGGCCTCGATCTGGGCGCCGCACATGCAGCACGAGATGGCCATGGCGGAGGAATTGAGTGAGGGGACTCGGCACTTGTGATCACTTGCCTTTTTCGAAAGTGAGCTTTCAGAAAAAAAAAAATGTTTTTACGAAAATTAGGGTTTTGATTGATTGCGTCATCAAAAACCACACGCAACTTTCGCGCAAAAAGGTTTGCGGGTTTTCTTGTTGCAATGCAGGAGGAGGAGTACACCCACACATGTAATTTTGATTGTCACGGCTAGTGAGCGGCGGCATGGGTGTTGTATTTCTTTTTTCCATCACAAATGGCGGAGATGTACCAGTAAAAAAACAATGATCGAGCTGGCTGGAGGACGACTGAAAAACTGTGGTAAGACCTGCTGTCGCGACCATTGTCTCGTGGATTTTGATTTTGCTCGCTGCGATTACCAGTTTTCTAGAGCCAAAAGAGGATCGAATCAAGGAGAGTTTGCACGAGTTACCCAGATCTCCTGCTCCGGAGACAGGCTGAATGCCGCAAGCTGTTGCGATCGGGTTCTCGCTTCTGCTCAAAGGAAGCTAGACAGATTTACGCGAGCTAGTTAAAACCCTTTCATCTATCACCACTGGTAAAAGTGGATAAAGTGAGAGGTAGAGCTCAACAAATGCTGCATTAAATGTGGCAACGATACTCGATGAACCTTGGTGTCCAACTCACGGTTTTGCGTGCTTTTTACTGTATGTAGAACTTGCCTTCAAAATGGTAAGCCTCCCGAACGAACGCCGAACATTTTGTAAGAAATGCAAGAAGCACACTGTGCAGAAGATCACTCAGTACAAGCGTGACAATGCGACCAAAACGGCGCAGGGAGCTCGTCGCGATGTAGCGAAAGAGATACGGTGGCTAAACGAAGGCAATCTTCCACAAAAAGGTGCGTGACTCAACCAGACTCGGTTCGCTAGTCATCATGACTCATGTCGTACTTGCTCCTGCGCAGGCCAAAACCGCCAAGAAGGTCGCTCTGCGTCTAGAGTGCAAGACGTACAAGTGAAAGAAGCAGATGGAGATCAAACGCACCAACCACCTCGAGTTCGGTGAGAAGGAGAAGGCCATCGGACCGCAGTACTAATGCCTGTTTGTACTGCCATCCATTTAACGTGCTTCAATTCACCAAGTAGTTGAACACTGCAGCGCAGCATAACCATATACCAGATCTCTATCCGCAAAAACCATGTTTTACACCACAAAAATGCAAGTACAGTGACTTTCTTAAAGGGCGAATAATATGTGCTTAAGATTCAAATAACTTAGACTTGTATCGGAAACTGTAACCAAGTCTAACAAAAAGTCGAATTTATGTATCACCACGTTAAGTACGGATCCACCCATTGTTGTGTGTATCATTTTGACAAGCATCAAGACCAAGGTCTCCAATACTTCTCCCTGGCCTCATGAGTTTCTCGTCGGGCGAGCATTCGCCCATGCTGCCCACCAAGTCCAATGCAATCGCAGACGCTTCTCGTCGTCCTCTGCCCGTTGCAATCGGTTGGTTGGCTCTACTCACTGCACTGTCCGCTCTCCTGTCAATTGTCAACTCTCCCACTTGGAATCCAGACTCCCTAGCACCCGCTGCGAACGCCGCGTCGGTTGTCGCCCCCACTGCGTTCCCCACACTCCCCGACGGTTCGAGAGAGTTGCTGCCACTTTGCAGCGAGGAATTCATCGCCCAACCGCTCGACCACTTCCGAGCCGATGGCGACGCCAGTGACGGGACGTTCGACTTGAGGTACTTCGTGTGCTCGCCAGAGACGTTCAACTCAACCGACGGAGCCATTTTCTTCTACGTGGGCAACGAAGCTGACGTGACTCTGTACCTGAACCACACGGGGCTCATGTGGGAGAACGCGGCGGCGTTCAACGCTCTGCTCGTGTTCGCAGAGCACCGCTACTTCGGCAAGTCCATCCCCTTCGGGTTGGACGTGTTGGAGCACATGGAGTTTCTGTCGACGCAGCAGGCGCTCGCAGACTACGCCGTGCTGATCGAGAAGCTGAAGGGGGACTTGGGGGTCGACGTCCCTGTGATCGGCTTCGGAGGGTCCTACGGCGGCATGCTCGGCACGTGGTTCCGGATGAAGTACCCGCACATCATTGACGGGGTTATCGCTGGATCGGCGCCTGTTGCCAACTTCTTGGGAGATCCAGACCACCCAGCGGATACCGAGGCGTTCAACCGCGTCGTGACGTTCGACATGTCGGAGGACGCCGGTGCGGCTGCTAACTGCATCCCCAACCTTCGACGCGCGGTAAAGACGGCTACTGAGATGGTCGAGACGGACACTGGGCGACAGGAACTATCTCAACTTCTTGGATTGTGTGACGAAGACATGATGCAGACGTCTGACGACGTTATTGCAGTCGTCTCGGAGGCGTATGGAGACCTGGCTATGGGAAACTATCCCTACCCGACTTCGTACATCATGGACGGCAACGTGGATCTGCCGGGTTACCCCATGCGGACTGCTTGCGAGCCTTTCGCTGGAGATTTTGGCGAAGATGACAAGACAGGATTAATTACTGCGCTTCACGAAAGCCTCGCTGTGTACTACAACGCCACCAAGAGTGAGCGCTGTTTCTTCCCAGTTCCCCAAGCTGGCATTACAACTAACGATTCCGAGTCGTCGGATGCAGCGAAGCAGGCCAAGATTGACCAGAAGGGCAACTTCTGGAGCTACCTTGAGTGCTCGGAGCTTTATATGCCCATGAGCACCGATGGAGTGCACGATATCTTCCCCCCACTTGCAGTGAACGTGTCACAGGACGACGCTGCTTGCTATGAGCAGTGGGGTGTCCACCTGAAACCTCACTGGGCTCAGACTGAGTACGGCGGCATGAAGGCCCTGCGGGCTGCGAGCAATATCGTTTTCAGCAATGGCAACTTTGATCCGTGGTCTGGTTTGGGCGTGCTCGAATCGCTTTCGTCTTCAGTGGTGGCTGTACCAGTTCCTGGAGGAGCACACCACTTGGACTTGTTCTTTTCGCATCCGCTTGACCCGCCAGCGGTGAAAGCAGCTCGTCAGACTGAACTTGCGTACGTGCGCCAATGGGTCGATGAATTCTACGCGTACAAGAAGCAGATCACGAAAACGGACCTCTAACTGGAAGCTTTCGCGACGAAATACGAGGAACTTGTCTGCTGTCTATAACTTCATCGGCAATTTTGCAAGAGCGCGGACTCTTTTGGATAACTAGTGTAGACGGCGCTACCAGGGTGGACGAGTACCTTGAGAGTTTCAAAACTGTGGCGTCGTATTACGATTAAGGGTCAACTAGAAGCTGCGTGGGTCATTTTCTCGCCGGACAAGTGTAAAGTTGCCTTGTGGTAATGTTGCGGCTCGTATTGTACTTTGTGACGTCCTCGGAGGTACGTACAGCCCTTGTGAAGGTGTCCCTCTTGACATGTTACCTGACGGGCCTACACCAGTAGGAGTTCCTTTCTTGGAGCCGCTCCAGCCCGTGCCATTGGCGTAAGAGTTATGAGTATTCTTCCCTCCTGCAGCAGTTCTCTTTGGCGAGTAGATGTCCATGGAACAAGGCAAATTCGTGACTACAAACCCGCCGTTCTTGTTGCTCCCACGTTTCGATGAAAATTGCTGCACTCCGTACGGATTCTTCATGTAAGTGGACGGCGGAGGCTTTGGCGATGGAGTCGAGTACGGATGGACAGCAGGATTTCCTCCGCCTAGACGACTGCCATGGGACGTCATGGAAACTCGGACATTGTCATGTAGACCAATGAACGTCATGTGCTCAGCTGGGACGGATTGTCCGTACGCTGCGGCTGCGTGGTGCTCTGAAATAGGAGGCACAACACCTGAAGGCACCATCAGCTTTTTGTTTTGAGAGAAGAGAGGACTCGTACTTCCGACATCTCCACCGGAACATCCGCCACCGGAACTACAAATGCTGTTCACACTCGTCGTTGTGGCTGTGCTACTTGTCGTGGAACTTGTACTGGACGAAGTGTTCATGGCACCTTGTAATGTTGGTAAATGATACGCCCCTGGAGCTCCAAGACCGATCCCTGGAGGTGTCTTCCGAGACACAACGTATGCATTGCTATTACTATTGTCGTTGGCCACCACGCCACCTTTCTCCTTCTTTGACGGCATATTTACCACTTGTGCGAAAAGTGGTTTTCCAATGTGCTTCGAGTTGTCAACACCAGAGTTCATACCATTCGTCAATGGATCTCCGAAGCTCGACACCGGAGCTGGCATTACAGGAACAGGACTAGCTATTACATTTCCACGCGAAGGCTTTCGAGCGCGCTTTTTCCTCACCGCAGCCGCGTCGTTAAGATCTCGAGCGATCGCATCTTGCAACTCGGCTTCAAACACTTCGTGAGAGTTCTCGAAAAAAGGATGTTTGAGCAGTTCGGCGCATGTCCAGCGGTCAAGCGGTTCGTCGATAATTGTTTGTCGTAGAAAATCGAGAGAGACTTTGCCCATGTTGGGAAAGCGCGTCTCAAGAGGCTCAAGGTCAGTCGCATGGGGCAGTTTGACCCCGACGTAGAGCGCATTTTTCCGAAAGAGCTCCTGCTGCCTTGATGTGATTCGGCCTAGACAGCGAATGATGTGGTAAAGCTGATCAATGTCCGAGTCACCAGGAAAAAGCGGCAGTCCGGTGGCAATTTCTGCAAACATGCAGCCAATGGACCACACATCTACCGCTTTGCCGTACGATACGTCCCCTACGAGCAGCTCTGGCGCTCGATACCATCGCGTGGAGACGTACTCTGTATACTTGGCGCCGGCAGAAGCCAAAGGCCTAGCAAAGCCAAAGTCACATAGTTTAAGCACGCCATTTCGAGACACGAGCAGGTTTTCCGGCTTGATATCGCGGTGAATAATGTTGTGTTGGTGGCAGAAGTTGATGGCTCGAACCAGTTGCCACATGAGCTTTTTGAGTGTGAGTGGGTCCAGTCCGTCTGGATGGCGCTCGATCTCTTCCAAGATGGTCTTCTCGACGTACTCAAAGACCAGGTAGAGTTTGCCTTTCATGCGAAAGACTTCGAGTAAACTCACAATGTTTTCGTGCTTGAGCTGCTTGAGGATTTTGATCTCGCGAAGTGCCGTCTTCTTGACCTGCTCGTCGTCGTCTGACTCCTTAAACTTTTTGATGGCGACGATTTGGCCCGTGACCTTGTGTCGACATTTGAGCACTACGCCGTACGTTCTAAGGAAGTCCCAGAAGCAGCAAACAAATCAATTTAGTGATCAGGTTTTTTTACGCGCTGCACGTCACGACGGACTCACCCTTCGCCGATCGTGCCGAGACTTTCATAGTTCTCCATGCGGCCCACCCGGCAGCAAAGGCGGGTCCGTACTCCGTCGCAAACAGGTCAACGCGACCAGCCGAAATGCTGCGCCGACCGACGTTCAACCCCCACGTTCACAGAGAGCAGCGCCGTTGTTGGAGTCGAAGAGCCAGCAGTTCGTTTCCAGTATTTCCGTCGCCCTCGCGTCTGTATTGATAGCTTTCAGAAGCGCAGCAGCACCAACTCGCTAAAATTATCGTCTACAGGGTTCATCCTGCGTGTCAACCTGACAGCTAAGCGAAAGCGAACCGAGTTCCTACCTTCATTTTCACTATTTTTCACTTCAGCCATTTTACACAATGACGCTACCCAAACTAGCCTTCTTATCGAGTTTAACCATTGAATGTATGTTAGCTACGCAAGAAGTTGATAGTTGAGTGCGTCGTCAAGTGAGACCGTCGTAAAAGACATGGCTACATTTGGCTAGTCGCACGTGACAGAAAGTATCTTTGATCTTCAAGGGTCGTAAGCAGGTACTAGTAGTAGCGATGCCGCAGCAACAGGACCTGCGAGATGAAGAAGACGACGAAGAAGAGCAAGTTCGGGAACGAGACTTGGTCGAAGCGTACGTGGCTGAACACTCGCTGGAATCGTCTTTAAACGACGTGATCAATCAGGTGGTGGCCAGCAGACCTGACGACCCGTTCCTCATGCTCTCAACGCTGCTGTACGCGCGCGCGACGGCCAAGCGCGGTATTTTCTACGTGCAAGTGAGTGAGGTGCTGGACGCTTCCGGAGACCCGACGGTGTTGGTGAGACTCCACACCGGTAAAGGTGTCTTTGAAGGTTGCTGCTCTGCTGAAGCTGCAGGGGTCACGGACCGAGACTTCAGCAAACGGCCACGAGAGATTAGCCAAGATCACAACGGCGTCGACGATCTCGAAGCTGATGTGCCACCGAACAAACAACGGTACGGTGGACGTGGGTACTCCAAGATAGCAGCAGCAGCACAGGAGGTTCTGATGGACAAGCTCGTGGACACCGAACCGACTGATCAAGAAGGACTCGACACGATTCTGCAGGATCTAGAGACGACCGTGGGGCGGAACGTGTGCCTGGCAACGTCACTAGCGATCTGTCAAGCGGGGGCCAAGTACGTCGACATGGCGCTTCGAGACTACGTGGCCAAACTGCAAGAACTTCCACCTGAGAATCAGTGCGTGCCCATGCCAATCTTCAGCGTCGTGAACGGCGGCAAGTACGCGTCCAACAAGCTTTTCGCCCAAGAAGTGCTGATGACACCGACGAGCGCTGCCACTTTTGCTGACGCGCTGCAGATCGCGGTCGAGTTTAACGCCGCGGTGCACGCGCAGCTTGAATCGCGAGGTGTCGGATTCACCAACCGCGGGGCTTTCGGGGGATATGCTCCACAGCTTCAGACGTTAGCTGAAGTGTTCCAGATGCTTCGAGCAGCTTTAGATGACGTCCGCGTACGACTGGAAGACCCGGACGGACGTGTCATCTCTCCTGCGAGTGCATCGCCATTACGCGTGGACTTTGGTGTCGATTTTGCTGCGTCCGAGTTCGTTGTACAGCCGCCGAGCGAAGGCGGCGGCCAAAACGAAGACGACAACGATACGCCTCGGTCGTTCACGTACAACACGGACCGATGGGTGCCTGGGTCGAGTGGGTCGATGAAAAACAGTGACGAGCTGCTGGACATTATGCGCAGTAGCGTCAAGGAGCTCGAGATCACGACTGTTGTAGATCCTTTTGATGCGGGCGATGTCAAAATGTTTGCAGCTCTACAGAGCGTCGAGAACGACATGGACGGTAGCACCGTGGCGGATCCGGCAGACAATGGCGCGTTGAAAGAGGGCGTTGGGCTGGGAGGGGATCCGAACTGCCGCGTACAGATCGTAGGCCGTGAAGTTGTCGAGCGACACGGCTTGGCGACTTTGACCGAAGAGCGGGCGTGCAACACGGTACTTCTCGTGCCGCACCAGTTCCCGACGGTGTCACGACTTCTGCAAGCTATCACAAATGCTCAACATCTAGGACTTGCAGTCATTCTTGGGGTTTCTAGTGGTCAACCAGGTAACAATACCGAAATTCTCACGGCGTTTGCGATGGGCACAGGCATCGGCCAAGTAAAGTTTGGTGGAGTGCTCGGTGCTGAGTGCCAGGAGAGATACCGCAAGCTTCTACTCGACAGTCAAGAACATGGCGCTCCACCTTTTGTAGGTGGACGGGCTTATCGTCGTTGAGAGAGAAGGAACCTAGTACTTGAATGCATTTGTATTTTCTTGTTATCGTTGCTTAGTGTTCATGTAGTTGCTTGTCCCATTGTCATCCTTCATCATACGTGCCTCTCGTCGTCGTCTTCCTCTTCCATAGACTCGTCCAAGTCAAAGGATTCGTCCAAATAGTCCTGCTCGGCTTCGCTGGCGCTATCGTCTTGACCAGCTATCGGAGTTGCCGAATTAAACCTTGTCTGTCGACTCGGCGAAGGTGAATCCAGTCTCTCAGTTGTTCTGACGGCGTAGTCCGAGGCGCGAGTGATATCAAGCTTCTCATGGGAATGCAATGGTGGTGCGCCTGCATCTTCGTCGCCCAGCGGGAGTGAAACCTCACCAAACTCATCCTCCTGCGATCGGAATGAAGTCTCTCCGAACTCGTCATCATCGTGCGACTTGGAGCCGATCGACGCCTCACCAAACTCGTCTTGCGTATACGCTTTAGGTTGGATGAATGTCTTGCCAAAGTTGTCCTTTCGAGAAATGGAGTGCAGTGATTCCTCACCGAAGTCATCCTGTTTGTGCACCGACGCGTAAGCCGATACATTTTCAAACTTGCGCTTCTCGCGTGAGTCGGATACAATTGATGTGCTAGCAAACGTTTTGTCTTCATATGACTGAATCGATATCTCTCCAAACTCATCCTCGACGTGAGATTTTGGCCCCGTCGGGTGTTCTCCAAACTCGTGGCTGCATAACCGGGTCAAAGACTCGCCGAATTCGTCATCCGCGAGGGATCTAGACCTCAAAGCACCTTCACCAACCTTCTCATCGTGCAATAGGAATGAAGTTTTGTTCAATCCACTGATTTGTTCGGTGCTGCGCCTCATAGAATCCTCGTACGAATCCTCTCCGAATTCGTCATGCCGTCCCAGAAGACCCACTGAGTCTTTATTCAACTTATCATCACTTGATCGGATTGACTCTTCAACGAACTCGTCATCTTCTCGCGAACGGATCGAAGTCTGTCCAAATTCATCTTGGTCATCACCATTTGATTGTAGCGATGATTCTCCAAACTCGTCATCGTCATCAGCGAGAGGCTTAATGAATCGGCTGATGTTTAGTGTGCTCCTTGTAGTGCTTTGCAAATGTTCAACTTCTACGTTTTCATCTTCTTGAAGACCATGCGATGGAAGAGAAATATCACCAAACTCGTCGTCAGAATCAGAAAGAGGTTTAGTAAATCGACTGATTGGTGGTTGCTGTTGTCTTGCACTAGAGTTGTTTTGTTGTAGAAGTAAACGCTCAACTTCGTCCATCTCATCGTCCTCTTCAAGCATCTGTCGACGAGTACCCATACCAACTCGATTCGAACTCGTTGCAAAAGTTGGTTGGGTTGTGACAGGCATCGTCTCCTCCTCTTCCTCCTCTTCTGAGCTTTCATCCTCCTCCATTCGAAGTGACATCGTAGGAGTTGCTTCCGTGACAATATCTGCTTCGTTATCATCATCTGCAGTGATGCCTCTCTCCAGTGATCGTTCTGCTTCACGAAGTTGGTCTTCGGACCATTCGTCTTCATCCTCCTCTGAGTTCTTAACAGGCTGTGAAGACAAATCAACGTCTGCACTCACACCAGGTCGATCCAACATACTGTCTGCGTCAAAGGAGCTCTCTGAATCTGAGTGAGAAATAACTGCAGAACTGAGCTCAACGTGGTCATGAATTTCCACGTCGCCAGTCTCCATTCCGCCACCATACATAATCCTGCTATTCGTTCTATCTGGTGAAACCATTTCATACTCACTACTCGCAATGCTTGAAGATGATTCTTCCAATGCACCATCTTCACCTCGAGATAAGTCGTCTAGCGCAATGTCCTCGTTAAAGGGTTGATCTGGAATATTTTCCACACTTGATGCTGATTCTTCTAAAGCATTAACGTCATCGACATATTCCACCGGCAAGCCTTTTGTTATGCTTGATGAAAATTGTGTTAATGTATCGGCCGTGTTAGGTTGACCTGCCATCGCATCACCTGCATTTGATCCAGAAGCTTCCAAGACATTAACATCATCGAAGTCACCCTCGTCAACACGGTTTTCCTTCATTGACGGTGACTCTTCTAATGCATTGATTTCGTGAAGTTGATCCGCCAGCGCTTCACTTCTTGTACTTGATCCTGAATTTTCCAATGCATTAACATCTTCAATGTCATCCTCGTCAGAACTAATTGCCTTGCTTGACGAAGGTTCTTCTAATGCGTCGATATCGTGGTGTTCATCTGCCAGTGCATAACTTCTTGTGCTGGATGCTAATTCTTCCAAGGCATCAACATCAGCAATGTCATCACCGCCAGCACGGTTTTCCATGATTGACGACGACTCTTCTAACGCATCAGTCTCGTGGAGTTGATCAGCCAGCGCATCACCTGTATATGATCCTGAAGCTTCCAAGGCATTAACATCATCGAAGTCATCCTCGTCAACACGGCTTTCCTTAATTGACGAAGATTCTCCGAATGCGTCAATATCGTGGTGTTTGTCCGCCAGCGCTTCACTTCGTGTGCTGGGTGCCGACACGTTGACATCATTAACATCATCCTCATCTACAAGACTTGCATTGCTCAACGACGATTCTTCTAATTCATCGTTCTCTGCATGGAGCACACTCTCCATTGATGGAAGGTGTTGATCTGCCAGCTTTTCACTTCTGGTACTGGATGATGATTCTTCCATGGCATTAAAATCATCAGTGTCATCCTGATCAAAACGCCTTGCCTTGAGTGACAAAGGTTCTTCTACTGCAACATTCTCCTGAATTTGATCTGCCAACTCGCCACTTCCTGTACTGGATGTTGATTGTTCCAAGCCATTCACATCAACCTTGTCAACACGGCATGCCTCGCTTGCCGACGACTCTTCTAATACATCGTTCTCGCAGTTTTGACCAGCCAGCACACCACTTTTTGTACTGGCTGCTGATTCTTCTAAACTGTTGTCTTCTCCGGATCGACTATTCAAATTACTAGAGGTTGATTCTTCCAATGTGTAGCTCTCATCCATATGATCAAGTTGACCAACTGCCTCACCTGGATAATTAGCAGATACTCCACTAGCTATACTGGACGACGACTCCTCTAGTTCATTATCACTCTGCTCGTCTGAGATTGTGCCACGAGCAAGGCTGGATGAAGACTCGTCTATCTCGTTGCCTTCACTGTGTTGGCTTGTATTTTCGACTGACTCTTCTAAGACATTATCATCATTATCATCACGTTGATCTCCAGCTACTTCACTCGACAATGATTCTTCTAGTGCGCTGTTTTCATCAATTACGTCACCAGATTGCACTGGTGGATCACGGAACGTATCTGCGGACTGCTCACTGTCAGACACTGCGTCTTCATCAAATGAGTCCTCTACATTTAAGTTTTGTGTATCTCGCAACGATTTTTTTCCTCGGTCCGAGTCATCTTGTGCATCGAAACTAGTATGGTGTGACTCAAGGTTATCAGGGGTTTGAGTCTTGCCTGCATCGGTACCAGTTTCTGACATCGTTGACTCATCTAGTGAGCTGTCGATGGCATTGTGCACAATATCAGCTTCGGAATCGGACTGCTCTTCTGATTCTTCGTCGTTTGTAGTAAGTGCTTCTTTGCTTTCAAGCGCGGATATCATCGCATTGTCAAACGAGCTTTCCTCGAGTGGGTCTAGTTCTTCTTCCTCATCATTCGACCTCCCG
Organism: Phytophthora cryptogea; assembly: GCA_000468175.2. Classification (NCBI taxonomy): domain Eukaryota; phylum Oomycota; class Peronosporomycetes; order Peronosporales; family Peronosporaceae; genus Phytophthora; species Phytophthora cryptogea. The sequence goes on from AUWJ02012121.1 coordinate 14,732, forward strand.
TCTTGCTCAGACTCGCTTAGTTCATCTTGTTCAACATCTTCTGCGCTTGCATCAAGGTCAATGGCGCTCGGAATTTCAGGCGCTACCATCCTTAGGTCATCAATTGACTCTTCTCCTACATCCTCATCATCAACGGACTCCTCTGCTAGTTCAGCGTCATTTATTATCACCGACTGCTTGTCTTCAGTCTCGTTAGGCACAAACGATGCTGCAAATTCATCACTGTCATCACATTCATTATCAATATGTGGTTTCACCTGCTTACTAGAAGAGTGCGCAAGGCTCCGGTCCAGCATCAGCCTTTCCACTTCATCCATGTCGTCGTCCTCGTCACCGCCACTGGTGTCCACCGAGTTCCACTTGGACAGCATCTTGGCCATCTCAATTTTGCGGTCAACACCCGACACTGGTCCATCGACATCATCATCAATCCTATCCTGCTCGCTCTTGAAACTGTCCTCCGCAACATCAACGCTCGAATCTTCATCAAGGTTAGACATATCTAAAGAGGCCGCTTCCTGCAATTCATGGCTGTTTTCCTGCTCATCACGCACAACATGTTCAGCGACCACCAATTCATCACAAGCTTCAGATTCATCATGACTCAGTTCGCCAATTGAATCCTGCCCATCCACATCCATATTGTCAGAATTCGCACCTGCTCCTTCGGGGATCTCCAGCTCCTCGCCTTCATGCTCCACGTCAGGTTGATCCATGTCGCTCTTCTCAACTTCCGCGTCATTCAATTCATCCTCCTGTCCCGCGTCGGACGTCTCACTAAAGTAGTCATCCTTCGCCTTCTCCAGCGCGAGCGCAATCGCTGCACCGTCCACAGCCGAGTTCTGAGAATTCGGTGGTTGGGCGACCACCTCATCGCTCTTCTCGTTGCTCACGGGGCCATGCGAAACATTATCCGGAAAGAGCGAACTGGAATCATCATGAAGATCCAATACGGCGTCTCGTAACCGCGTCTCCACCTTCCGAAGTTTCTCTACAATTTCAGGGGCAATTGAAGCATACTTCTGCATCCACCGGAAATCATTCAGAAGGTTTTCATCGCCACCCATCGAACCGTGAGCCACAAGTAGCGCATTCAAGAACTCAGCGTTCATCAACACCTCCTGCTCCACTGACTGGACCTTGGCTAGTTCACGTGCGGACTCTGAACGAACACGAGTCAGTTTCTCCTCTTCATCGAAGACACTCGCCCGCAGCTCACTCCACTCCATTATGCCGCAGCAGGCCGTAAGCTTCTGATACAAAGACTGGACTTCTGCCGTAAGCGTCACAATTTCCTGGCGGGTCGCGGTGAAGTCCTTCTCCAGATTGGCAACGTTGTCTTCATCCGGCTGGAGTGCGGCAGTACGCTCTTCAAGGTCGTTCAGCTTGCTCTGCAGCTCACTCAGATCGTGGTACTTAACGTTTTCAACCGCACGAATCTTCTCACGAACAGCTGCAACAGCAGCGGTCAGAGTCTTGTTCTCTGTGCGGAGCTCCTCAACCTCGCGTTCTTTCATCTCCGTACGACGCTGGTACGACACCTCACGCTTTGCGCGGTCCTTCTCCTCTTCCTGGAGCTGACGCTCAAGCTGGCGCTTTTCCTCACGCAAATTCGCCATCTCGTCGCTGAACTCGTCCGATCCCTTCGCAATGATGGCAGACTTGTGGTATTGCTCCTTCAGCTCCTCACGAAGCTGCTCCACAACCGACTCCAGCTCACGGATCTGCGTCTCGTGTTCCTTCACCTGGTTGTCTAGCTCCTGCGCAGTAGCACTGTCAGCAGCAGCCTGCTTGACTGTGAGCTCGTACTCGGCCTGGAGGCGCTCCAGCTCATGTGCAGTACGGCGGTGCGTCGCATACAGGGCGTCGAGGTGGTGGATGATAGCTTCATCGTCACTCATTTCAGCATCCTCTGCCACTTCGTTCTCTCCTGAGGCGTTTGCCGCCTGTACCAACTCCTCCAGAATGCGCTTGAGACGTGATTGCAGCTGCTGCTCACGGTGCTGAGAAGCCTTGAGTGTGGTTGTGAGCTCACTCATTTGCTCTGTCAGCTCTACCCGGACATTTTCCAAATCCTTGCTCGATTCAGCCTTCAAGGACTTAACGTCAGCGTTCAGCTTATCGATGGTATCCTCCAGATCCTGCTCACGCGAACGAGAGCTCTCGCGCTCCTGGTTGAGTTTCAACGTAAGGGAGTCGATCTGGGAAACGTAGCGGCTCTGCATTTCTTCTTGAGCCATCGCCATTTCAACCAGCCTCTGGCGGTTGGTCTCGTCGGACTGTTTTGCCTCCTTCAGTGAGGTCTGCTTCTCCTCCAAAGTGCGTGACACTTCTGCAAGCTCAACACGTAGCCTGTCAACCTCCGACTGCATCCGGCTCTTAATAGCAGCCAGTTCCTCCTCCCTTTCGGCAGAGGCACCACCGATGTTGGCCTCCATTTGAGAAACTTCACCTTCCAGACGAGCCTTCGCCTCTTCCAGATCCAGAATTTGGGCAGTGCACTCGTCAATCTTGCTGCGGGCCTCCTTAATCTCGTGGGTTAAAGTCGACACCTCGCGCTGGTGCAGAGCCTCTTGCTTCTCAAGTTCCTTCTCCAGCTCCAAGATAGTCGCCTTCGTCGCTTCAAGCTCCGACCTTGCTCCCTCCAGCTCCGAGATGCGCTCTTCGAACTTTGATTTCATCGCCGCAAACTCAGTTGCGTGCTCCAGACGCAGGTTGGTTTCCGTCTTAAGAGTGACACGCTCATGCTCGATCTGTGCACGCTGGATTTGCTCCAACAAATCGTTCTTCTCGTCCTTTAGAGCTGAGAGCTCGTCTTCAAGAGCGTCAAGGTTGCTCTTTTCAACAAGAGTGTCACGAAGTTGCCGCATCGCCTGCTCCTTGTCCGAAATCTGCTGCTTCAGCTCACCAATCTTGTCATCGTAATCGCTCGAGAGCTTCGTGATAGTATCCTCCATGATCTGCTTCTGGCTTTCCTTGGCCGCGTTGAACTCTTCGGTCATTTCCTCCAGCTCCTGCTTCAACTCGTCCTTCTCGAGCTGGCTTTCAAGCAGTAGCTTCTCCAGCTCATTACGCTCTTCAGTGCTGGCAGCAGTAAGAGCAGCCTGCTTCTTCATCTCGTCGCCATTCTGCAAAGCCTGAGCCACACGCTCCATTTCCTTCAGCTTCAGCTGCGCAATGAACAACTCGTGTTCTTTGGTAGCCTTCACGCGACGCACTGTCTTCGCTTCACGCTTTGACAGATCCAGCATCTTCGCAGAAGCCGTCTCAATACGTTTCAACGTCTTCGTGAGCAGACCCACCTGCGTCTGCTTCGCTTGAAGCTCAGAGGTCAGCTGACGCACCTTTTTCTCCTTTTCACTCTCCAGATTGCGGATTTGCTCGCGCACCTCTGCCACCTCCTTCTTCGACTTTCGCACCACTTCGTTCTTCTCCTCATTCTCAGCCTTTTCACGTGCAAGCAGATTCTCCAGCAAGGAGTTCTTGCCCTGTGCAACACCCATCAACTTGCTCTCCTCCTGCAACTTCTGCATCAGTTCGAGACGCTGGGCCTCCTTCTTCTTTTCCGTCTCTGTCAGGGTCGAACGAAGCTCCTTCAATCTAGCTTGGAACTGCTGCTCCTCACTCGCGAATCGGCGCTCCACCTCAACCTTGGTGGTAGCAAGGGCTTCCAGCTCCGCAACAGAGCGTGCAAGGCGCTGACGCAGCTTGTCGTTCTCCTCATCCCTGTCCGTGGAGCTGCGGCTGAGTCGCTGGTTAGCTTCAGCCTTCACCTGAATCATCGTCTCTTGCAACGTCTTGGTAGCCTCTTCAAGCTTCTTCTGCTTCTTGGCAAGTTCCGAGAGTTGGTCGTCAAACTTGTTGTTTTTTTCCTTGCTGCTGCTAGCGATTTCCTCCAGCTTCTCTTCCATGACAGCCGCAGCACTGCGCTGCTGGCTCTGAAGAGCCTTGTTCAGCTCAGTGCGGGCGTCGGCCAGCTCGTCACGCAATGTAGCGCTAGCAACCTTAGCATCCTGGAGTTTCTTCTCCTGGCGGTCCAGCGCGCTTGACAGCTGTGCGAGGTCCTCCTTGCTCTGTGTCTGCGCGTTCTGCAGAGGCAGCAAGTCGCTTTTGCGCAAGGCAGAGCTCTGAAGACGCTGGATGTCGTCCGACAGATCATTCTTGAGCGCGGCCAAGCTCTCTTGGCGCTGCGAGAACGACTGCTTCTCCAAACTCTGCACCTTCTGCTCCATCTTCTCGGCCATGCGAATCGCGTTCTGTGACAAGCGATCCTCCATTTCGCGGAACTCGCGCGTCAGACGAATGCTCAGCAGGTTCTCCACCGCCTTCATGTCCACCAAGCTGCCCATCTGGCGGTGCATCAACTGCACTCTGTCGGCCAGCTTGAACAGTCCCTGCTCCTGCTTCTGGCGATTGGCAACGAGTGCTTCAATGTTGTCCTCCAGCGTCGGGATCTTCATGGTAGTGGACGACAGCGACTTGACGCGCGTAGCCATCTCCGTCAGCTCGCGGTCCACACTCACCTTGCGGCCCAAGAGATCCGCGCTGTGCTCTTCGAGGCGAGCAATAGCAGCGGCATTGGCCTGCACCGTCGCAATGAGCTTGGGGTCCGAGACGGACGGAGCGTTCGCCGCCACGTTGCTGCTGGCCGACACGAGCACCGCGTTACGCAGCTCCGTGATCTGGGAGCTCAACGCGGACGTCTGCGTGGTCAGGCCGGCCACGTCCGTGCGGAGGTCAGCCACTTTCTTGTCGACGGCGCCGTTGCGCGAAGCGAATTGTGTCTCGAGGCTCTTCTTCACCTCCTCGACCACGTGGTTTGGGACGTCGCTAGGGATGTCGGCGTCAGGGACGCGGATGCGCGGGCCCATGCTGGCGCCGAGCGGTCGCGCGTGCGGGACGCGGCCGTTGGCGCCGACGCGGCGGCTGAGACGCGACGAGACGCTTCCGGTCATGGAGCGCGTCTCGTCCAGGTCATAGTGAGGCCGCGGGGCGCCCAAGTCCGCCATAGCCAGACCGCCGGGGCCGCCGGCCGTAGCGCGATGTTGCTGCAGCATGGCGGCCGTCAAGCCGCCGCCACCGGCGATGCCCACGTGCGGGCGACTGGACGTGCTGGCGGAGCTGCCATGGCCCGAGTCAAGTCTGGAGCGGCCGATTCCCTGGTTGCTGGACATGGAGCCCGTGTCGTCGTCTCCACGAACGAAGGCACGAGGCCGCGCGGATGAGCGGGAGGACATGGAGCCCGTGTCGTCGTCTCCGCGGATGAAAGCTTTGGGTCTGGCAGACGCGCGCGACGACACCGAGCCCGAGTCATCATCCGGACGGATGAAAGCCTTGGGACGCGCCGACGCGCGGGACGACACGGAGCCGGAGTCGTCGTCCGCGCGGACGAACGCCTTGGGACGCGCCGACGCGTGCGAGGACACGGAGCCGGTGCCGTCGTCGCCCACGTACACGCGCGGGCGCGCGGAAGAGTGCGAGCCTATAGAGCCAATGTCATCGTCTCCGCGTACGAAAGCCTTGGGACGCGCCGAGCCGCGGGAG
>AUWJ02012125.1:0-26934 GCA_000468175.2 Phytophthora cryptogea
TTAAATAAAATACCAGGTGAAAATATTTTACAATCATGGACAATACAGGGATGGTGAGCTGGATAATAATCGGATTCGACGCATGGACTGTAGCATTTCCGAATTGTTTGCGAACACTGTCATCAGCACTGGTGGGTGAGTGAATGACAGTACTGTACTTGCAACATTTGGTTTTCGTTTTTCACTGCTACACATGTACTAGTACTGAAGGAGTGCCTCGCGCTTTTACTGTGGTAGCTCCACTTATCTTACCAGTTGTAGCGGCTCAAACGTTTGCCGTTGGAGAGTTCTAATGTAGCCATCCACTCGCTCTCACACGTCACATATTCGTACTTAGTCGTATCCCTTGAAGGTCTCAGTTGCGAATCTTCCGCCAAGGTGGTCCATGACGGTCCCTCCCTCTGCGTCCTCCCCGCGCACGCGCGTGCTGCGCGGGGGTCTCACGTGGCCTGCAGTACGTGGCGCTCGTCTGCTACACGCTCTCACTCGCGCCAGTCGCATCCAAGAAGAAGAAGAACAAAAAGAAGAAGAAGATGAAGAGTTTAATTCCGAATTCCCCTATGAACTGGAGCTTTGCGTGCCAACTGCCGGTCATATCGCTCTGGTATTGGTGCGTCGGCCCCCGGGGGTACAATTAAATGCTCCAGTGACTCGCAGCAACACAACATCTAGTGCTAATACACCAGCAGCTCCAGCAGCTCCTCGTGTTGTGTACGTGTTGGATGCTCTCCCTCCTTCGAGGCGTGGGGGCTACGAGGACAAGTCGTCTTCTAGGAAAAATAAAAAGACCCCTGGGATACAATTACCAGTTCAGCAAGTGGACGAGCTGGAGCTGCTCCAGGAGCTCTTTGCTCCTCATACTCGAGCTGCAGGAGGCAAAGAAGGCAGCGTGTTGATTAAAGCTCCCTTGCTGTGTGCCAGATTTGATTGCAAGGTGGTGTCGATCCGGTTTCTTCGGAGTGGAGGGAGTGTGCAGAAGCCGCAGAAACTAAATCGCAGTGGGAGTCGGGGACTCAACGACTCGTCTGCGTCGTTTAACTCGTCGTCGTCTGGTACTGCATCCTCGTCGAGGGTTGTTGGGGCAGCGGCGCCCTTGAGGTGTGTTGTGGCTCGAGAGGACGGAATGGCGTTTCTGTGGGAGTGGCAGGCGGATTTATTGCAGTGGGTGTTTTTGAACCGGTTGTGCTTTCTGGAGAACCCGAATCTGAAGTGGACGCGGCCGGTGGCGGCCTTTACGACGACTGATCTGCCTCTTGATAGCAATACGGCCGGACAGAGCTTGGGTGGAGAGAACGGAGGCAATGGATCCGGATCTAGCGGTGCGACGGAGTTGGCGTGGTGGTCAACTGCTACGAAGCACGAGCCCAAGCTGAAACTTCGACGGCTGAGGTTTGAGCGTGCAACGGATGCACTCCGGGCTACTGATGTGGTTGTCGGCAGCGCGTTCACGCCTAAGCCTGTGTGTGACGACGTGGTGAGATTGCTTAGCTCAAAGCTCGGCCTTTTCGCGATCTCTAAAACGCAAGGCATTTCGTTTCGGAGCTCGACAGCTTCCCTCCGCACTGTTGCTTTGAGCTGGCATGACACTTTTTCGCTCGATGACAAAAGCATTCCACCCAGTCTGTCCGAAATTATTGTTTGCCTACACAGCGTGACAGGTGAACTTGTCATTTTGCAGCGTGATTCTGGAGATGTGTATTTGGTAACACCAAAGATATCAAACGCTTCATCTTCCCGTGGTGGTGCTAACATGAAGAACGACAATGGATCTTGTACTACCCTTTTCGCTCGCAAATTAACTCATTTGACGCCGTGGCGAAAGCCTGGGAATGGTGCTGAAGATATTTGTGAGCAAGATTTCGAAGTGCTGGATATGGCAGCGCACCGCCACGTTCTGCTTGTGTTAACTCACCGTGTGCTTCACGTGTACACGCTGATAGTTGGCAAACTCATTGAACACGTGAGTTTACCAAGTATCATCACCAACAACTCGCACCAGAACCGTGCCTACGGAAAATGCAAGTTTTGGGTGATTTCAGGAAGTGCAAGTTCTATCGGCCTTTGGGCTCCAAATGGATTCTGGACAATTCGCTTGCCTCCAGCTAGAGCTGTAGCAGCGACGCTGCACCAGCCGCTCGTTTCGAGGCAAGATAACAAAAGTGAGTCAGTGGGATGGAACCCAGACGCAGCGTTCTTGGCAGTGAAAGATTACGGCACAGGTGACTTGCATTTGGATGCAGTACGTTACGCACTCGAAGTCTTAGAGCGAGTGACCCCTTCTGCTTTGGATCCGAGACAAAGGCACCCGGAAGCGTGGGAAGCCATTTGGCACACGGTATCTAGTCCAGCCTTACTTTTAGCCCTTCTTGACAATCGAGCTTCATCGGAGCACGTCGTCAGCGAACTGGCAAAACACGTGTCTGCCCTGTATCGTGCTGCAAGTGGCATCCGTTCTCGTGGCCGCTTCGATGGTTCAGACGCCAACGAAAATCATTTGCTTCGCCTTACACCTGCCAACCTTGAGTCATTGCACCATCTTTCCAATTGGATTGTGTTGGCCAAGCGTAAGCTTGCCCGTCTCGAAGCAAGCAGCGGTGACAACCTGAAGAAGTCTTCGTCAGCCAATGATGACCCTGGTCTTCGTAGAACGCGAGCGGTAAGCGAGCTTACTACTGTCCTAGCCAATGATGACGACTTATCGACAACTCAAGATGTGAGCGATAACCTTCAACGTAAAGATTCGCTGATTGATCCGGAAGATGCGCGTAACTTCCGACTCAGTCGGAAACTTCGCCCCATGAGCAGTTTGCGGTTCGCTGCTGGTTGTAGCACTGGCTCAGAGCGTCAGGGTCAGCAATGGCTTCTTCAACTCGAGTCTTTTCTTCTGGATGGTGTAGCGTTTAAGGGGCAGCACCATGATGTTTCACGTCGCATGATAAGAGCAGAGGCAACGCCAAGTCATCGACTATTTCACAGCGAGCGAGTGCTAGCCGATTTCCGCCATGTTTCAGCATCATCCTTTTCGAAGCACATGTATCTGGAGTCTATGAGCCGTTTGTACCTGCTGTACGAGCCCGAGTCGCTACTTCCATTCATCCGATGCGTTGAACGCTTCTGCCCACGGCTCTTTTCATTGTCAGGCCATCAGCCTCTAGCTCGGTCTCATGCTGAACGGGCGCTGACACTTTTCCCACCTCTAGAGCTCTTCACCAACAAAATACTTCAAGGAAATGAAACCAAGAGTGTCAGAGCATCGCTACTCGCATACGTGGATCTCCTGAGCTACTGCGGTCACCACACTGAGGCAAGCCGAGCACTATTACAATGTCACTTGTACGAAGAAAGTAAACACAAACTGCTGGTATTGCTGAAAGATCCAAAAGATGAGCAAAATGCTGGCAATAACGAGCAAGAAGAGGAGGCTCGTGCACGTGCAACTGCATCAAGTGGAGTCTACTTTCTGCTTCTGGAATACTGTATGAAGTATCGTGATGCTACGGAGCTGAAGACATTGCTGATGCTGAAGCCAGCGCATGTGGACATGCTGCATGTTCTCCGGGCGCTCCGAACGACATTCTCGTCTGGCGCCAACCAGCAGCAACAAAAGGGTGATGCAGCATGCGCCGGTGTGACTGTGGGTGATTTGCGTTCTGTGCTTGTCGCTCTGATGCACCAACGCCGTACTGGGATAGCGAAGTGATAATTATCGTCAAGACGTAGTGCTGTAAGTATTCCTCTTGCAATAGAAACGAAATGTAAGGAGACTTGTTGCTCCATCACTACTTAGTACTTCGAAGTAGTATATTTCTTTGTTCATGGAGACATCACAACCCGCCCAATACATTTTTGTTTCGGTCTATAGCTCTCTTGGGGGAGCCAAGAAAGCACCGTGAGCATCGTCAGCTCATATATCACGAAAAAGTAAGTTTTGAAAGAGATACGGGTATTGCACACCAAGTCTCGTCCATCCAACACTACAGCTATTTCGAAAAAATGCACGACACGTCTTCAAGCATACAGTGCTTGTCCGTCACTCAGCCGACTTGACTGCACCATCTCCCACGCTCGTAAAATCAAGCTTGGGCTTCCCAAAGCACAAGCGCCACTGAACGCTGTACCCACTGCGTCTTCGGGAACGCCGAGTCTTCCGCATTTACAGCCACGGAGAAAAGTAGATTCTCGCGCTTGCTGCTTGAGTACACGGGGAGCAGTCGAAGGTTGCTCAAGCTTGCGTCGCTACGCGGAGCCCACCGTAGATGCAAAGCTGAAAGACTGTTGCGAATTTCATTTGACGGTGCGAAGCCTGTGAAGTTCCAAGTTGCACCTTCAAGCAGAAGTCCACGAGCGCTGAATCCACCAGGTGATGAAGCCGCAGGATCCTCCACCTCGGCAAGCAAGTGCAGTTCATCTAATGAACATCCAAGGTCTGCAGCAGCGCTTTGGCGTGCAGCTGTCACGAAAGCCTCAGGTGAGAAGAACCCGCCCAGCCAAATACCACTGGATTGCTGCAGTAATTCCGTCGGGGCAACTTGAGCCAGCCTGTTCAACTGGTGAATACGTCGAGAGAAGTCCGAAAGCCAATCGCTAAGGTTTAAGTCACCGGAAACACGGTACAGTTGCGCCCATTGCTCAGGCACCTGCTCACGGTACAGTGTGCGCATAGCTTCGCGAGTTTCGTTTGACGGTTTTGCCTTGTACGCACATACGAGCTGCACGGTTTGCAGCAAACCGACCACGTTACCCAAAAACTTTGCACCAAGCTCAAGCTCACGGAACATGCAGCGGTAAACAGGGTTACCAAAGTGCACCGAATCACGCACTGTAGGTACCGCAAGTCCTTCCGCAGGGAACAACCCCAACCATGCACAAACACGGTGATCCAGGTCCTGAACCCACTTTGGTCGCGCATCTTCGCCATCGGCAGCAGCAGTACCCAGCACCATCTTGTGTTCGTCATCTGCTCCAGCGACTTCGTCCCCAGCTTCATTTCCGTAGAAATCCTGCATCACTTGCAAGTTACGCAGCATTCGCGCACCCTGACTGATCAGCACCATTGTTTCCGCTGAACGTGGAAGACCCATCCACGAAGGTGGATTGGTAGTGGGGAGCGCAAGGACCCAATCCATAAACTGGGCCTTTGTTTTGCCTTCTGCAATCACTAAACCAGTCTCATTACCTTCACCTCGCGCGACAAGCTCAAATGTGTTCTCGTAGCTAGCTGCTGTAAACACGTGCTCCAGCAGTGTGTCCATCAGCTCCTGGTCAAACGTGTTATCTACGCGACCGCCATAGACTGACTCCTTCAAAGTAGTCCGAATAGCTGTCCAAGGGATGTTATCGGGAGCAACGTGCGCGCGGCCGTTAGCAACTGAGTCAACCCAGCGATCAATCACATCACAAGCCCCACGGAAGTCCGACTGACTAAACTCATAGGTCTTAGACCAACCAATTGGCACGTAACGCAGGCGTTCATGTACTAATGCGTGGAACCAGGCAAGTAGCAAGTACAGTCGTGCACGCTCTGCCGGTGAGCGATTCATGCGCTCGGCTGCCACCGTATCCAGCGACCTCACCATACTTAGTTTCATTCCACTGGGTGGTTCGAACACAAAGATGTCACACATCCGGACGAGATTCACCGGCAAATTCGGGTTAATCTCGCTTGTCAGGAACAGCCGAAAGTTAGGATGGACACTCTCACGTGCGTTGTAAAGTTTCTTCTCCACACTAACAAGCCAAGACGGACACAAATGGACATTCCGCAGCAATAGCCACGTGCCGTGCTTCAAAGCTGTGTTCAGACCCTTTTCAGCAGCGTCGAAGCCTTCGGACGAGCCCATCGAAACCGAGTTGTACTTCTTCTGCAGAACCGCCGCCAGTTCGTCAATCTGTGCACTGGGATCGAACCCAGTCGTTGAGCACAAGAGCACTCCACGAGCTGCCTGGGTGTCTTCTTCAATGTTCTTGGATAATTCAATCTCACCACGCCACGGGAACGACACGGTGAAGACCAATTCAATGTAGCGCTCGGACGCGAACATAATACGATCGGGCCGCAGGAAATGAATCACGATCATATTTCGGAACGCAGCACGACGCGGACTTGCCGACGCTACAACGTACTCGGCATCCCAGTCGGCGGGAAGTGCCTCTTCTGCTGACGGAGTCTTCACGAAGGTGTTCCATTCAGCGGAATGCTCACGAACATGTGCCTCTAGATGCTTGAACGTCGAAAGCTTAATCAACTTCAACAGCTGATCCATTTCGGTCTTCGAGAAAGCCGGGAGCAACTGCTCAAGCTCGCTACGCTGTGCGCCACCGTCAGCCTTCAAGAACGTTGCCGAGCTTCCAAGAAGCAAATCCACGTCCTCATCCGTAGGTCCATCAAAGGCACTGCTGTCATCCATAGTCATCTTCGCATCCGCAACAGCGGCACTCTGCTGCTCGAGCTCTAAGTAGATTTGAGATAAACGCAAGGCGAACATGAGCTTGTCGTTCTCGGCCAAGCCTCTACTGACCCGGCCAGCAAGCAGAACAAACAACCCCGTAGAAATGCAGGCGAGACGAGCCGAATCTCCCCCTTCAGTTGGTCGAGCCAAGACCTTCGACAACAGAGAAAGGAAGAAATCGAGCGAGTACTGGTACAAGAAGTGAACGGACGATAGGTTCTCCAGCGCAAAGAATAGCCGTGAGCTTGCCTTTGCAAGTGGGCGGTAGCGACTAGTTGCAGCCTCCACGAGTGCCATGGTCGATTCGGTCTCAGCGACTTGCTCTGAAATCTGCGCTGCCTCCGCCTTCATGCTTTCCAGAGCATTAATAACACGGTCATCGTCCAGGATGTTGCCTTGCACATTATTGATTTGCTGTAGCAGAGAGTCCTCCAACTCACGCAATTTAGCCTGGTACTCACCCTGCAACTTCAGAAGATTGTTGCGTTTTTCCTCTGCTTCAGGCTGTTCGCTCTTCAAAAGAATACTCAATCCCTGACTTTCTAAAGAGCTTGGAGTTACAGTGAAATTCACAAACGTCACACGACTGCAAATATCGGGTGAGAAACGACACGACGGGTCTCTCGTGATCAGGAAGAGACGGAAGTCCGGCGAGTAATCGATTTCTTCGCCAGCCAAGCGAATCAAAACACGCCCACCAGTCTTATAGAGCTCTCGGTTCAGCACAGGATTCAGGATCGGATCAATGTTCTCTACCTCGTGCACCAAGAGAGCAGTGCCGAAGCGAATCGCACTGGCCAGCACCTTCATAAAGGAGCTATCAAGGAACGACGTCTGCGCGATTTTCGTGTTCGTCTTGAGGCTGTAATACTTCATAATAAAATTGTTTGCTTGGCCTGACGGATCGATGATCAGCGGGAACCGGTGGAAACGCTGCAAGATAATTGCATTTTCGTAGCACAACTCGTCAGAAGGCAAGTCGCTCATCTGCCATTCCAACTGTTCGTTCGGACGCGAAAGATAATCCACGAAACTCAACTGCGCCTTTGTGCTAATGCCCATAGAGCCCAGAATGTCTCGCCAGTCTTGCACCAAAATCTTTCGCTGTTGGAAATCGAGGAAACCAATGTACGTAAGGAACGCAGAGGAAAGCAACGTGTCGCCGACCAACGTCATCATCTGAGTGTCAAAATCGTTTGATCCAGCCTCCCATCGCTCACTCTCTTGCAGCAGACTCTTTAGCAGGGCCACGGAGCGCTCCACCTTTTTCGACACTGACGCCATGTCGTTCGTAATTATCTGCGCCTCATTAATCAAAGCTGCATACTCGTGCTTATAGCTCTCAATACGAACTTCAAGCGCGTCGATGGTAGTTTTTGCTTGTCCATACCTCTCACGCAGATCTGAAGATTTGTCAACCAGCGTCTGCACCTCGTCTCGCAATGGCTGGATCTTGTGAAGAATGTTTGTGTAGTTCAGCTGCGAGACGATCCACTTATACAGGGGACCGCAAGCCTTCGATGCACGATTAACCTTTTCATAATCAAACTCATCAACCTTGTCGACATAGTTTGTCTGGATAGTGTGACGTTGACGCGCTGTAAGCTTTTCCGAATCAAAGTTTACTACCTGAGAAATGAAATCATCCTTTCGAATAAAGCGGCGCAGGTCGGCCCAGTCCAAACTTGACTCGCCGAGCATGACTGCTACTGCTTCCATAGTCATTCGAACGGCTGCAGGAGGTCGCGCTAGGGCACGAATTTCGTCTAGCTGAGCCTTGCGGATTGAATTCACGGAAGACTGCGCATCCAGGAGAGCAGGTTCAGCCTGAGCAAGATCAGCTTCGACCACCTCTTTCCGCAACCGAATCTCCTCATCCTTGCTCGCAAGATCAGCCGCAAGAGCCTCAGTGTCTTTCTTCTTCTCTTGGGCTTCATTCTGCTCCTGAACCATTTGCTGAAGCTTCTCATTAGCTTCAACGTCCTTTTTCTTCAGCTCCTTTTCCTTAAGACTGAGCTGGCCCTGTAATTCAGCCACTTGCTCATGAGTAGCCTGCAGTTTCTGCACACCAACATTCAAGTGAAGCTGTTGGTCCTCCAACTGTGCGCGCTTCTCAGAATACAGCGAAACAAAGTGACGAATAAATTCCAAGTAGTCCCGCGGAGAAATATGGTTGTACTTCATGTGACGCTTCTGAAGGCGACGCATATGGAGCAGGACAGCGTGATGGAATTGGACAATACTTCCAACCAGCACATCCCGGAAGGTTCCTGTAGCAATGTGCGGGATCAGCTTCGTCAAACCTTCCGCAGCATCGTTCGGGATGACAAAATCCGCGGATCCTGCAAGATCTAATGTGTTCGTAAACTCGTACGCCACTTGCGCCAGTGCGTGATCATTCCATGTACCAAACCAGTCAACGACACATCGATTGAAGAGAGCGGGAGACGTGTTAGTACGGTTTTGGAAGTCGCCCGACGCTGGATTCATTGTAAATACAACGTGCAAGTTTCGCTGGACTTGTTTGGTGAAGTACCGGAAAAGTTCGTCTTCCGTATTCTCCACGATAACTCCATCGCGTTGCACAGCTTCGCGGCATGCATGCATGAGTGACGTGTATTCGTCGTCTTCAAACAAACCCGGAACTTCTCCCGATGCTAGCAAAGCATTCATTCTTTCTAAAAAGGCTGAATCCAGAACGTTGGACTCGTCAAAGATGAAGCAAATTTTCTCAGCTTCACATCCACACCGCTTCAGTACAACACGTAAATCATCATCAAAATTGTCCAATGTGTAGTTCGAAGTGAGTTTGATCTGGAATACTGACATGCCGTTCATCCAGCTAACAAAACGAGACAAAACCGTTTTACCGGCGCCGCTTTCTCCAACGAGGAGCAAGTGGCCGAGTGGCTGGCGCAGGACACGATCAATGCGTAGCACATGGTCAATCACCGAGTCAAACACCACAAGCTGAACATTAAGTTCTTCCTCGTAGAAGACTCGCAAACGGGCTTCGATGTGCTTGCGAAGATCAACCGTTGTAACTTCTGTGTAGTTTTTCGACAGCCACGTGCTAAACAAAATTGGATGTTGTCCTCCGTATTCCACCACCTCAAGAGCAGTCGCACTTTGCGGGAAGTGGTTCCGCAAAGTCTCCTTAACCATGTGGAAACACCACTTCTGCTCGTCAGATGTCACCAAGCGATCCATGAAAAGCCGCAATGCTTCGTGGAAAACTAGCTTAGCAAGCGTTTCAACGTCGATTTCATATTCCAGCGGCTCAATAGCTTCATACAGTGCACGCATCCATCTCGACAGTTCTCGAGGACTGTAAATGTAGTGTGGCTGCATCTCGGCCGTAAACTTCTTTTGGTTGCTATCGTAGACATCGACCATCGCATCTGTTAGCGGTTGAACGTAGGATCGCAAAGATGGCGTCAGCTTCAGCAGAGCACGGTTAAACGTTCCGTAAATTTGCTTCAAAGACGGATACGATGGGAAATCAACCAAAAGCACAGGTGCATGACGCAACAGGCGCAAAGAAATAGGCACACGTCCTGGATCCGTTGGCGGGTTACAAGCACCAACGAACTGGATGCGTTCCAACCGAACCCAGGTGTTTTTACCACCTAGCCAAAAGCCACCTTGTTCGATCAATTGCCGCAAGAATGTGATCACTCGTTGCGTGCCATACCGGTCGGCTTCCGGGAGATTAATTTCATCACAGAACACAACCAGCCACTTTTCTGGCGCATTTGGAGCCAATACCATTCCACTTGGAGTACGCTTGTACTCACAATACTGGGAGAAAGTCTTCAGAATCAAATCAGGAGAAGTTCCTGACGAGAAATTGAGGCTTGCAAATTCAAACTCAGGGAGCGAATTGATCGTCGAAGTTAGCGTCATTGTCTTACCGCTACCAGGGGGGCCACAGAGAATGAGTGGCCGATGTTGCGATAACCATCCGCGAAGCACTTCAACGTGACGAATTGTGTCCACTGTTGTTACAACAACATCCGTTGACAGAACTTGGTGACTCTCAAGATCCAGTTGCGGAATGGATCGCAACCATTGGCGCCATTCACCGTCATCAATGTTGACTTCGTACTCGAGCAGACTGTTGTCCGGGCTTGATGACGCGGACACAGGGAAAACCAGGCGGTTCTCTAGCGTCTGCACCACAAAATCGCAAAGATCCATGCGGTTCACCGAGTCCATGGACCCTCCAAAACCCCACAGAATCGAAAATATAAACCACTTCGGCACAAAGCGTGACATTTGGTCAACCGTCATAGGGAAATCAGAGTGGCCTTCGTTGTACTCGTTGATTCGAGATAACCCCCTTCCAAGCAAAGTAAACATCGACATCAATAGACGCAGTGTCGTAACTTCCATGATATGGGCTTGGCCCATCGCCTGCTCCAGGCAAGTTTCGATCAAAGAAGACATGCCATCTCCACAATCAATAAGGTCTCGAAGTAGCGATACATAAGAATGCGCTGTCTTCTTAGCCAGCTCACTTTCACTAGGTTGCAGAGAGAACGATGAAACCACAGATACATCGTCCCGCATTTTCAACAGATAGTGCTCCACGATGTGGCACGTCTTGACCGTATCGTGCGAAAACCAAACCATACCGCAACGACTGACCGTCGCCAAGGTTGCATAACGAAGGGTCTCTGTTTCCATCATGATCCACACGTTGGGAGGAATCTCAAGCCGTTCTCCGGACGGAAGAGTAAGCAATCGGTTGTCATCAAGTACTGAGTTTAAATTTTCAGCCCACTCTGGGTCCACGTCGCCATCAAAAATGATCCAGTGGCGCTTTTCACTCTCACCTCGCACGCTGTTGAGTACCTGGCGGAGGAGATGCGTGAAAACACCGTCTGTCCACTCAAGCGTAGTGTTATCTAGAACACCATACAAGTGCTCCTTTGACAGGGCCTTCGGGTCGATCACATGGGCTTCACCCTTAACACCGTCAACAAGTTCCATAGCATCCATCAGCACGTGCCATGCGCTTGATTTTCCTGTACCGGAAGCTCCAACAAGCATCACTCCGTGGCGAAGCTGCATAACCTGATAAAGTTGAAGGGCCTTCTCAACCCATTGGCCATTTGCAACGTAATTCTCCTTTTTCGCCAATTCCACAATTTTCGCACGAAGATTGTCTTCTTCGATACGATGAGCTTCAGTGCCAGGGAATACTCCCTTCAAAAGTGTTTCGAAGACTGGCACATCGTGAGAAACCAACTTGGGCAAAATCGTATCTGTAATAGAGCCAATCAAAGCCTTTGTTTCTAATTCTTCGATGTTGGCAGATCCCGCTTCGTCTTGTGTTTGTGTGATCTTTCTCTTGAGCTGGCCCGCACTAACAAGCACGCTCTTCAATGCACGAAGCCCGAAGTCATAATGAGGCTGCTTTGAAAGTTGGTCTTCGCAAAGGTTGAATAGTAGAACAACCTTCGCAGAAATTTGTTCAGCAGTAGTAATACCCTGAGAAAACAGCATCACCTGCGCAATCAGCTCGCGGTCTGGGGCAACCATCGCAATGCTTCTGAAAAGTTGTTTTAGGTTGTCGGGCAGGTTGGATCGGCCAGCATAGCCTGGATTCATCGTCACAAAGATGCCTACGTCTGGGTTCAGCTTGACGCTCTTTCCCAGTAACTCGATAGTAGTGGTAGTGCCATTAGTAATTGCTTGCGGACTGCCAGTCGCCTTTCCGACCTTCAAGGATGATACTCCACTCTGGATCGCCAAAATTTGTTGAGAGACAGCAGACAACACGCGTTCCTCGAGACGGTTAAACTCATCGAAACATCCCCAAGCACCAACTTGGCACAAGCCCACAAAAATCCGTCCCATCGCTTGGAAATCGAAGTGCTCGTCACAGTTGAAAACCAACACAAAACGACCCAGATGGGATCCCAAAGCTTTTACGGACTCCGTTTTACCTGTACCGGCAGGCCCAAACGGATTACCACCCATTCCGAAATCCAAAGCTTGAGTGAGTGTGAGATAGCAGCGCTCCGTGAGTGGGGTTTGCACCAGTCTCTCACCAACACCGAAGTACTCAAATCCGTACGAGAAACTTGCATTGGAAATCTGGATAGTGAGCTTTTTGAGCGGATCCGACTCCTTGGCTTGGAAGTAGTGTCTCATATGGTACAGCCAACGGAAGTCGTCTGCACTGCTCACCTTAGCCTGACTCAAGCGCTTAGTTACGCTCTTCTGGTGAACCAGCTCAGTGATGAGTTGCTCGTATTTTTTCCTGACATCATTTTTCACATCGGTAAGCACGCGTTCACTCAGAATAAGCAGCAGCTTATCCACCTGATTCAAGACCGCTGATAGATCACCACCACCAGCCTTCAGCACATTTTCGACCTCATTTGACCATTGCACCTGCGTGGCAAGAATTACCACCTGAGCTGGGAATTCTGACACCCACTTTAAATACGAGCTGGCACTGTCGTCAGTAGGATAGCTTCGCACAGCCTCCTCCAAAAGAAGTGACAAGGTCTTACGCATTTGCTCTTCAACCTTACTCAACCATACGTTGATACGAGTATCTTCGGTAGTTTTCACGGACTCTTTGAAAGACACAACCTCACCTTCACGAGATGCCATTCCGAGAATCACACCGGTGCTGCTATCCATCTCCAACGAAGATATACCAGCGAACATCTTTGAAAGATGGCGCTGGATTTGCATCGGCTCCTTGCTGTTGCCTATCATCTCCAGCAAATCTTCATCGCCCACGAAGTAGAAGCGAGGGAAAGCAGCGCGTTGGCGCTCCAAGTATTCACCCAGCGCCCGTTGGACGTTGCCCATCATGTCTTGCTGACGCTCAAGCGAATGATACAAGTTCGGGATGTTGGCAACATCCACGATCATTGGCTTGTGTGCTACGCGCTTCATCGTGGAAGTGAATTCGTTATCAACACTCTGGAAACGCGCAAACTCTTTCGGCAACTGCTGCTTAATATCCGCCGATCCAAAAAAGATGCCTTCAAGGTATACCCAGCGTCTCTGCACGTCAATCCAGAAGTCGAGAATGCTACGGATTCTTGTGAGTTTGTCTTCCCAGCTTGTGGCCAGCTCCGCAAAGACACGGTAATAAGGCGATTGCTTCATGCTGCTTAGACTGTTAAGATGCTCATCAAGCTTCGCAAACATTTCATCCCACCCACGAATGACTCGGCAGCGATTTTGATAGTTGACGAGGTCCAGCTGATAATTCGTCCAGTAGTCTGACACTTGGCGCAAGAACTCGTCAAGCGCCATTTCGCCCTGGGCAGTACGAATGATCGACTTTAACTCATTGTCGTTTGATGAAATTTTAGACTCCCAGAAGCTTCGCAAAGTCAACTCCGTGAACGGAGAAGAGATATTCAGTAGCCGGAGAATTTGTTTCCAGTGGCGATCGCGTACAGCATCGGACTTCAGCTCCGACAGCAAGGAGTTCATTGCCTTTCTTGATTGGATCAATGACGCGAAATGCTCAAACGCTTCATATTGCTGCACCCGAGAGGGGAATCGGCGCATCTCCTCAACGATTTCATCAAGCTGCTTCCTGACCTTACGAGGGTGGACAGCTGACCAGAGTGTGTCTTGAAGGTCGTCAACGTGAGCCCACACCTTTGAAATACTTTTCCAGACTTCATCCAACCCAGATAGTTCTTCCATGGCCCTTGAAAGATCACCGTAAGAGCTGCGGTCGTCATCGATTGAAGAGCCCCCCATTCCCGACATATACGAAATGTTCAACGCATCCAACGCTGCATTCGTTTTATCTTGCTCGCCCCGAAGCAATTTAAAGCGAGTCTCGTAGATAATGAGCAGCTCCGTAGCTGCCTTAGGTGATTGTCCGCCTTGAAGCGGTTTAGCACTGTCCCACTCAGCCACAGCCTTGCTGATCTTGCTGTCCAACGCGCTCTTCTCTTCCATGATTTTAGCCTGAAGCTGAGGTAACTGGCTTTCCATGGCAGCCGTCTTCCGCTCCAAAAGTTGGATAAAAGCTTCCCATTCTCCTTCTACGTTAGCCAGCGATGGCCAGTCCGCAGAGAACCTGTATCGCTGTTTTTTCAGCAAACGTTCGCCCTGTTCAAATGATTCCACGGCTTCTTCCCACTGCACTCGCATGTGGCGCATTTCTTGAATGAGAGTGATTGCAGCAACAACTTGGGCGGTAGCTGCTTCCAAAGCATGCTGTTCCAGTAGCGTTCGCTTGGACGAAATTGTTGAGTAGAACGAATTAATCTGATCGCGCAGAAGGTCGCCGAAATATGCTAAGAACTCATTGTGCCACGCGTCATACTTCACATTCACCTGGGCTTGTACTTGCTGGTAGTTAATCACCATCGGACCGAATCGTTTGGTATTGAATACAGCATCAAACGCATTACGCTCGTTCTTGATCTCCACCAGAATTTGTTGCCACTTCCGAAGATCTTCCCCAACACTGTTCAACGCGGTTTGAGCATCCATATCCCACAATGCTTGGTATTGTAGCCACGTCGAAGCGTACTTGTCCACATCACTCACAGTGACATCCAAAACGCTATACGCTTTAGTTAGCAGCTCTAGGGGAACCTGATTAAGTGCCTCTTTAAATACGGCCTCTCGTCGCCTGGAGCTGGCGCTCTTTCGAGGTGGTGAGGACAACGCTGATACAGTCGATTTTCCGTACACATTTTCGTAAGACGAAGTCTGGATCTTGGGCAAGTCGCACACAGAATTCAGCAAGTTCTGAAGCTGGTCCAGCCAATCGCGCCGTGCATCACCAACTGCTGGCTCCAAATACAGCACTTGATTCTTCAACAATATCTGGTGTGTTGTAATGGCGAGGCCTGCTTCAGCTAATGCAGTCTGGAACGACTTTTCATCAGGGTATGGTGCGAAGCAAGCAACCCAACGTTGCAGCAATACCTCAAGTTTCTTGCCGAGAATGCCACTAATTAAACCGTTCAAATTCTTCACAAACACGTTTAAATTTGCATATCCAGCCAAGCTGAGCTCATCCACGTGCGCTTGAACCTTCACCAACACCGCTTGAACGTCTACAGCCTGGAAGTCTGAGCTTGTCCGAACGCTTTCCAAGAGATAATCAATATCACTAGTCTTTTGCAACAAGTCATCCACCTTGTCGTGCAAACGTTCGACCTTAGCAGCAAGGTCAGTAACGTATTCGCCAAGTCCGTCGGCATGCCACCTCATCTCGTTACCCTTCGTAAACGTCTTGCCGATGGTTGCACGAACTTCGCGGACATACGCAGCCGTCAAAGCCTCAAAAATTGGCTGAATGCGTCTGCATGAACTCGTGTACGTCTTAAGGCTAGCATCCAAAGACATAGCAAATGGGTACTTGGACTTTGCATCTTCGGCAATCATCTTCAGCGTGAAAGGAACCCTGTAGCCTAGCCACTCCAAGTTACGGACTTCCTTGAACAACGTGACAATTTGTTGGTTGAATGCTACCACCAGCTTCTTTCTCTCTCCTTGTGGTGTGTCCTCCGTCACAATGTTCAGAATGATGTTCTTAATGTCGAAGATTGGCATCGACGCCAAATCATTCACCCACTGATCGAAAATCAGCTGAGGGTTCAGTTTAGCAATAAACGCCTCGGCCGCTACCTTAAGCGCCTTGCCCTCAACATGCTGCTCCCAGCCGATACCGAGCACACTCTCAACGCGTGATAGTAGCATTTTCAGCTTTCGTTCAATTTGCTTAGCCCACATCACTGCACCAGCAATAGGGGGGATATCGCGCAGCTTGCTTGTCCGAGATGCCTCAGAGTAAGCGTAGTGTGCACGGAACTTCGCTTGGAGATTGCTCACATCCTCTTTCACGTTTTCGATCAGCTGCATCTGGAATTGTTGCACAGCACTACGAATTCGTGGGCGGAAGAATAGCGCATTATACTTCGAGAAAACGCGAAACATCTCATCGGCATTGGATGTTGCACTTAATCGACTGGTCAGACTGCTGATAATTCGGCCTTCTACACGATCAATGCACAGGTCGTACGCCTTGCGCAAATTCTTCCACGCAGTCATACCTTCACCAGACACATCAAGTGGGTCAAGCGAATTTAGCTGGGCGTACGCCGAATTAATTTCCGCGAGTGCGTCATTCGTGCCATCGCCTCCGCGCGACTCATCAAATCCAATCGTGTTGGATCCACCCAGCACTCTTTGAATCACGTCACGCAGCTTCTCGTGCTGCTCTCGGAACTCGTAAAGCTCCAGCAAACGTTCTTCAATAGCGATGTGCTCCATCTGCAGTTCGGAAAGCAGCGGCAGCTTCTCAGTATTGATGGATCCTCCTCGTCGCTTAAAAAGTTCCTTCGTAAGATCATAAAGTGCTGCAACTTGGCGGTGCCAGTTTGAAAAAAGTTCCTTGCACGATGATATCAGTTGTTCGAACTGCGCGAAAGGAACTTGAATGAGGCTGTATACACGCAGCAGGCTGATGACCTGCTGTGTTAAATCGCTCGACATGACCTCCACCAAGCGCAGAAGTCGCGAGAGGTTGTAAGAGTCGGCCACTCGAATCTTCTTCAGGTGGGTAAAGACGAGTGTCACGCCTTGGTTGAGCTGGTTAATGTCAGTGGCTGACAAAATTGAGTTCATCGGGAATTCTTTCATGAGCGTCATGACACTGGACACGTGCTGAATCGCCGGTCCTAAACCGTGGTCGGCACTGAAAGTGACCGTAGCTAAGTATCGTTTAGCCCGCTGAAGCACCGCAAGCGTAATTTCCACCTCTGGCGACTTGAGCTTCTCCTGAACTGCAAGCAGAGCACGATTCAAATCACACCAGAAGTTGATCTCTTGCATGGCTGTTCCTGGCAGCGGTTCGCTACAATATAACAACGATAGCATCAATAACACAAAATATTAGACTTTGGGTCCCCGACATCGTAACTAGTACCCAGTTCACGTACTTGATAAGACGCGTGACTTTCTGGATCTCCTTAATCCATTTGCTGACTCCTCCCTGGATGGTATTCACAAACACCACGTCGTTCACTTTATCCTCGATGCCAAGGGCTTCCACATCAATGAGCACGCCCTTCTCACGAACCTACACAGCACACTCCAATTAGCCTCCGTGTCCTCCTGCACCCGCCTGCACTCTATCGTACCAAGTCCGCAGCTTGCTGGATCACCGGGTGGAAGATCAAGTTCACCTCCGGGATCTCAATATTCTGCTGATACTGCAGCAGCGCGAGTTCCAGCTCCTTCATCCTGCGTCGGATCGCCGGCAATCCTCTCGTGCCTTCGCTCAAGTTGGTCATCTCGCCCTGCGGCTGGTGCACCTTGGAGTACTCGTTCACAAGCGGCGTGAACGACTGATGCACGTAGTTGTACACGACCGAGAGCAGGTTGCCTCGGTCTTCCTCCTCCTCCTCCGTGTTCTCACCACTGCTGGTTGTGGCCGTATCCGAGTCCGTCTTGTCTCCGTCCGCAGCCTTCACCCCGAGTCCAAGCGTCATGACCTGCAGCTGATGGTTCAGCGTCTGGTCCTTGGCCAGCGGCGCACTGAAGCGCTTGATGAAGCACACGACGTCGTGATTGCTCTTCTTGCCGGGCGCGTACTCGATGCCCAGGTTCACGCGCACTCTGTAGCCGCTGGATCCGTCCATGGGGCTGTCCTCGTCCGCGCGCGCGGGGAAGCAGTGCACTTGCAGCACCCGCGTGGCCGAATCAGAGACGAACTGATCGAGAGTGATGGTCGCATCGGAGGCTTCCAGGTCGCCCTTGAAGACGTCCACCGTGAGCGCGGCGCCCTGGCCGAAGAGCGGCATGCACGTGGCCAGCAGGTAGCGCTGGAAGTCGGGCACGGGCAGCACGTCGGCCGCCGGCGCCGCCACTTCTGCGCTGCTCGTCATGTCCCTCTCTGTGGGTGTGCAGCTTCCTGTTGACTTGGTCTTTGTATGGCGAAGGGCAACTTTCGGCCCTCCGCGTGCGCACTTGCCTCACTTCTCCTCAGCTGCAGTCAACGACGCCGAGGTTTCCTTTCCCGTCGATCTTGGGGGGGGGAATGCGTGTGGATCGCTGGACGGAGGTTATGTCATCCACCTCAATTTGGAGCAATCATTCCAACACTTATTTAAGCTTGGTTTTTGTATATGGGACCACCGTGAAGGCGGGAAAATGGCAGCAGCGTGAAAAGCAGGCAACTTGAGCATGCGGGGGAGCTACCAAGAACTCATATTTAGTTATATACGCATCGCCAAGCGACCGCAGAGAGAGGGGAAGCATCGAATAACTGACTGTAGACCTGCAGCAACGGGACTCGTGGAGCCTCTACAGCGGCATCCGCTTCTTGTTCTGCTTGTTGATGAGGTTCTTGTGGATGTGCGGGATGACACCACCGCCGGCGATCGTGGCCTTAATGAGCGTGTCCAGCTCCTCGTCTCCACGAATAGCGAGCTGCAGGTGGCGCGGAGTAATACGCTTCACCTTGAGATCTTTGGACGCGTTACCCGCCAGCTCCAGAACTTCGGCCGTCAAATATTCCATGATAGCAGCAGCGTACACAGCCGCAGTAGCACCCACGCGCTGGTTATTGGCCACACGTTTCTTCAGAAAACGGTGGATACGTCCCACAGGGAACTAATTGCATCAGAAGAAGGGAGAGAAGGTGAACAATCCGAGTCCAGAGCATTCCGCTTGTCTAGTCGCCTACCTGCAATCCGGCGCGTTGGGACCGCGACTGTGGCGCCCGCTTGGAGGTGACGCCTTTACCGCCTTTGCCTCCCTTGCCTCCTTTTCCGCCAATGCCTGACTGCACACCACAACCACGTCAGTTAGCTGCACACGTCGCTTCACGCTCTTTATTACCGGCAACAGCACGCACCATCTCGCAAAGCGGTACAATTTCGAAATGAACGAGGATTTTGCCGCGGCTCCAAATTTACTGGAAAAACCTCTGAGGTTTTACAATCCCGAGCGTTGATTCGTTGGAAATTTGGGATTAATTTCAGCCAATCCGACGCGCTGCCGTTTCGCAGCGATCCAGCGAAAGGAACTCAGTGTCGACCTGCTCGAGGCCTCCTCTCGTCATGGCGCTGCAGTCCAGCGCGCGCTCGTGGGTCAACGTGCCGTGCGAGAACCCGTCGGCGGCTCCGTGTCATCGCTCACTACACGTGTGCGCCGTCCGCAAAGACTCGTTTTACATCTTTGGAGGTGCGTTGTAACTTCTGTACGACGTGGCAACCTTTTTGCATGACAGGGGGGTTACTATTGAAAAAAATCACTTGTTCGTGGTGGTGTGGGACGATTTTAACTTTTATTATGTATTGCCATTGGTTGGGTGTATGCGCAGGCTACGACGGGTCGAACCGCATCAACGACTTCTACGAATTCAACTTCAAGCGCAAACTCTGGTCGGTGGTGCTCGCAATCGGCTCTGCTCCAAGTCCGCGGGACCGGCACGTGGCTGTGGTCTACAAGGACTCGTTCTACGTCTTTGCAGGCTTCGACGGCAGCTCTCGTGTCAACGATTTCATCGAGTATAACTTCCGTACGTTGCAGATGAAAGAGTCATGGAGTTATTGGTCTTGCTTCTCTGACAAATGTTTGGGGATTACATGGATGCAGTAACTCAGAGATGGAGTAGTGTCGTGGTGAATGCTGGGCTACCTCCGACAGCGCGGCACAGTCATGCAGCAGTGGTGTATGGTATGATGCGGCTCTTATTGGTGGCAAACTTGAGTTCTGAATACTGATTTGGAAGTTAACACGTGGCTGCCAAATAGACAAATCGATGTATTGTTTCGGGGGATACGACGGCAGCTACAGAAACGATTTCCACGAGTTTAACTTCGGTGCGTTGGCGTGGCTTCACTTTGGTGAAAGGTGCGATGCTGAATCAGTGCTAACTTTTTGTACATTGGTCTGCTCAGAAACAAACACTTGGTCGTTAGTAGCAGCAACGGGTCGTGTGCCGAGGCCCCGGTATGTGTTGTAAATTGTGATGCTATCGGCTATCAAAATCTGATGATAACGTTGCGCACAGGTATCGGTCGTCGTTGGTAGTGCATAATCACACTTGCGTGCTGTTCGGCGGTCATGATGGCTCGCGCCATCTCAACGATGTGCATGTGTATGACTTCGGTACGTTCATTAGGTACAATACGGCAGACACAAGCATTATCAATTCACTGCTTTCTCTTCGGGGGCTTTAGATACGCGAGTGTGGTCGCTTCTTCAGCCTGAAGGCCCGGCCCCGATCGCTCGCGACAGTCACGTTGCTGTAATCCATTCGGACTCCATGTACATATTTGGTGGAAGCACGGGAACTGCAGTGAACGACTTTTATGAACTGGATCTGGGTGAGTTAGCTGAGCATAGCTTTTTCTGTTAACTTCACACCTGTATCTCCACAAATCGTTCAAATGCTGACTTTATTTTGTGAACTAGAATCGAATATCTGGCAGCCGATGCAGTTCAATGGCCAGCCACCCGGACAGCGATTCTGTCACGTCGGCACTGTTTACGACTCCAATCTGATTATCTTCGGCGGCTACGATGGAAGTAGTCGACTGAACGACTTTAAGCAGTTTCGTTTCGGAGAAGAAGAGTTCCAGCTGGATATTCCTGAGAGCACGCTGATCGGCGATCTCAGGTTGCTAGTGAACAATGACATCATGAGTGATGTAACCTTTATCGGTACGCGGTGGGTTGACTGCTTTTAGTGAAATTGTTCTTGTGTAGTCTAACCGTCTGCCAAAATTGATGTTGTTGTTGTGTAGTGGAGGGTATTCCTGTGTACGGGCACAAGATTCTGTGCATCCGCTGCAACTATTTCAATGCGATGCTGACAGGCGAAATGCTGGAGAGCCGTGCTCGCGAGATCCAGATCACCGATGTTCGTCGTCCGATCTTCATTTCCTTAATGGAGTATCTATACACAGACTATTTGGATGTCGCCGTGGACGTTGCGATGGAGCTTTTCGTTACTGCTGATCGGGTACGTACTGCACTTTCGCTCAAATCGTGAGTTACTTCTTTCTGACAGCCCCACCTGTGATGCTTCAACAGTACGGCGTTGAACGCTTGAAGCGAATTTGCGAGAGTAAAATGTTGGGGTCGTTGTGCATTGAGAACGCCGCTAGCATATTCCATGCTGCAGACTTGCACAACGCGACGGTGTTGCGAGACCAATGCGTCACCTTCATGCTCCACAACTTTGATGCCGTGACGAAGACCGATGCTTTCGAAGAAATGGGCAGAACCAACGTCGAGCTGGTGTTTGAGCTGCTGAAACGCCGTTAGGGATCTCGACAGAATGCAAACAAGCACCATGCATACGATTTCTGCTTGCGAAATGGCAACGTCTTGTCAGAAGTTTATAGAATACACAATTGAAGTAAGTAAAGTGGGCAATCACCGAGAGTACGAACACTTCGCGAAGAGAAGGTTGGGTTTTCAATTCTACTACGCTTTACGTGGACCTCACCGATCGAGAGCCGTCACACGAATGGTTCTGTAATGACCCTCGGCGGCACTGGAGCTGCCACTTTCTACACCAACCGGACTACCTTCGGTTAGCACAGGTTCAGATTCTACAACCTCCATGTCCATGCCAAGCTCCGCTAGCGTTCGACGCACAACCGACACCTGCTCTTTCCAAATCAGCAAGTCTTCGGACGCAGTAGCATCGGGGCCAGCTTTTTTGATAGATTCGGCCATAGTCCGCAGCCGCTCTACAAGCGGTCTTTCCCACACGTCTAACGCGTGAGCAAGAAATCGGTCCACATGCATGCGCGGGAATGGGATTGCTCCTGGAGCACGTTCTGTGGTAGGGTCAATGCCGTGAAAATCCGAGCCACCCATCTACAGAACAGATACAAATACAACAATTAGCTGGTGCATCTGAAAAATGAATTGTAGGTGCGCGTACCTTAAGCAAACCCGATTCCTTTGCTAAAAAACCATACATGTCGATTTTGGATGTATCATGGTACACTTCGATACCCTACAGATAGAGTAAGAATTCAAACAGTTACGGTCTGAATTTGATCACCGAGTATCACTCACTATACATTTCATACCTGAATACCGAGCTTGGCAAGGTCCGGAACCAGTGTTAACGGATTCTATCGCAAGCAAGAAATTACCGGGTTAGTAGGAGTTATACCGCGGAGCCACTGCAGCGCAGCATCATATACCTTACAGCACCACGGGTGCGCGAGAACAGAGACTCCACCGGCGCTCGCAATAAGTTTGATGGCTTCTTCAGGCGGAAAGTGCTCACCCTGGTATCGAAATAACAACACAAAGTGGCATAATTATGACCAAGCAAACCGCTAGAGCGATAAATTCGAATTGGCATACCTCGACGTATGCAGGGCCATCGTTGTGCAAGTACCGCGAAAACGCTTGCCGGAAGTTGGCGACATGACCTGTTTCGACAAGCGCCTCAGCTACATGCGGGCGTCCAGGTGCAGCCTCGCCGGCAATCTCCAGCACCCGTTCCCACTTGAGATTGATACCCATCGCTTCCTACATGTCCGAAACCACTCCCTGTGAGTCGAACAAAAGCAGCTAGACAAGATCCCCAACCAAGTCATCCGTACCAACTTCTTCAGCATTCCCTTGCCGCGCTTGTGTCTACCCGTGCGGATCTTCAGAAGTTGCTTTTCCAGCTCGGCGCTGTTGGATCCAGGATAAAAGTAGCCGAGGATATGCAAGTTCTCGCCGCCCTTGACTTCGGCACTGATCTCGACGCCCGGGAACACGAGCACACCGAGCTTCTGGGCTGCAGCAATGGCTTCGCTCACGCCGGCCATCGTGTCATGGTCCGTGAGCGACATGTACGTGACTCCATTGGCCGCTGCCTTGGCGATCACCTCACTGGGCTTGAGCTTGCCGTCGCTGCACACACTGCAGATCACCATCATTCCATTTGTCAGTAAAATAATATATCACCTCAACTACCTCAAATAACAATCAATTTGAGTACAAACGCCAATGTCGCACCTGTGCAGATGGAAGTCTCCGCATGCTGCGTCACCTGCATCATGAGAGTCACGGGCCTCGTCATGAGCCGAGTGGTGATCATTGGACGGGAACATGGCGTCGCTGAGCGCCTCATAGCCCGCCTCAGGCGCTACACTGCGGGCTCCAGCGACTGCGCACTTACGGTTAAAGTTCGCCTGCAGGTTCACGGCCTTGCGCTTGCTCTTCTTGACCTTTTTCTTCTTGCGGTGGCCGCTCGCAGACGCCGACACCATCGCGACCGCAGACTTGGGTAAGTGCGCGTCGTCCAGTATTGCCATCACATCTCACAGGTAACTCTCTAACTCTCTTCTACAGGGAATGCAAATCCACAGGTCTTGTCAAACGGGAATGATTGTCGTTTCGCACTTAACGCGAGCTTGCGTTTATTGGGTGAGCTGGTACGCTGAGGTTTGGCTCGCATTTCCAGATCGGCCAGCCGCAGGACGGACCTTCACCATGTTGCGCTCCAGTCTGCGCAACGCTGCGCGCTCGCATCGCCTGCTGCGCTACACGGGGGCGGTTCCGGCCCACGCACAGGCTCCGACTCGCCTCGCGCCGCTCGTGAGCTTCGGCAGCGAGTTCTCCGGCTTCTCCACGACCCGTGACGCCCGCACGCCGTCGCCGCCGCTCATGATGCCACTGCTGCCGCAGTACTCGCCGCTGTTCCGCGTGCAGACCCGCGGGTTCGCCGCGCTGCCCACGAAGCCGTCGACTTCCACGCAGACGCCTGCAGCCCCCACACCCGCCGAAGTTGCGGCGCTCAAGAAGA
Source organism: Phytophthora cryptogea (assembly GCA_000468175.2). NCBI lineage: Eukaryota > Oomycota > Peronosporomycetes > Peronosporales > Peronosporaceae > Phytophthora > Phytophthora cryptogea. Next base: position 24,235 of record AUWJ02012125.1, read on the forward strand.
AGATCGCGGCCGCCAGACGCCGACGCAGCAAGATCCGCGTACAGGAGGAGAAGCTTGAGTCTGCGCTGGAGAAGGGCGGCGAGCGCCGCATGATCCGCGTCGAGGACGTGGAGAAGGAGCTCCCCAAGGTGCCGGAGCGCGCTGTGACGCTGCTCAAACGCACGCCGCAGCTTACGATGCAGGGTGTCAAGGCTGTGGCCCACGCGCTGCAGGTGCTGGTCACGGACCCGGCGGCGGTCAAAGCCTGGCTGGCCAATTTGAAGGGTAAAGTGAAGCACGAGCTGGACCACTACTGGCTGGGCACCAAGCTGCTGTACGCTGACGTGTCCACGTCCACTCGTATCATCCGTCGTCTGCTGAAGGGCAATGCGCTCTCGCGTCGTGAACGCAAACAGTTGCAGCGCACGGTGGCGGACTTGCTGCGTCTTGTGCCGTTTGCCTTCTTCGTGATTGTGCCGTTCATGGAACTGTTGCTGCCTGTGGCTCTGAAGATGTTCCCCAACATGCTTCCCAGCACGTACAAGGACTCGTTCCAGCGCGAGGAAGACATGAAGCGTCAGCTGCAACTGCGTGTGGCTCTGGCTGGATTCCTGCAGGACACCGTTAAGGAAATCATGGAGGACACTCGCGACACGGAAGGTGTGTCGGAGGAACGCAAGTCGACGGCCAGCGAGGTGATGAACTTTGTGGAGCGCGCTCAGCGGGGAGAGCCGTTGACATCGGAGGAGACGCTCCAGGTTGCGAAGCTTTTCAGCGATGAACTGATGTTGGACAACATTTCGCGACCGCAGCTTGTGGGCATGTGCCGGTTCATGGGCGTGCAGCACTATGGTAACGACAACTTGCTGCGTTTCCAGCTTCGTAACCGTATCCGTCAGCTTAAGAAGGACGACCAGGACATCATTTGGGAAGGCCTTGATACGCTTGACAAGGAAGAACTGCAGATGGCATGCATGGAGCGCGGAATGCGTGCTACCGGTCTTACGAAGGCCGGTTACGTTCGCCAAATGCGTCAATGGCTCGACCTGTCCATTAACAAGAATGTCCCGGCGTCGTTGCTCATTCTGTCGCGAGCACTTAATATCACTGCTACCGATAACCTGGAGGAGGCGCTTGCAACGTCCATGTCGTCAATGGATGAAGAGGTCGTGACGGAGGTGGCACTTGCGGCGAAGGCGTCCACCGAGGAAACACCCGAGATGCGTAAGCTGAAGCTTGACAGTATTCGATACCAAAACGAGATGATCGCAGACGAAGAGAAGTTCCGTGATGAAGCTCAAAAGAAGGAGACTGAGGCTCAGAAGCAGGCTGAAAGCGACGCTGCCGCGACCCAGGCCGCTACTGATGCCGAGACGCAGACTGAAGTGGAGCAAGTGATCGCTGATGTGATTATGGAAAAGGCCCAGGCCCAAACAGCAGCGACCCCGTCTGCTTCTGCGGATTCTGGCCCTGTCATTGAGACCAAGTTTGAGGAGGATGCGGCTCCGATTCCCAAGAGTATTGAGAACATCGTGAGCCTAGAGGAGCTGAGTGCTCTCGAGTCGCTTGCATTTAAGTCGCTGGTCGAGAAGGAGCGCCAGACGGTGAGCCAGCTGAAACAGAACAAATACGACATGGACGTTGAAGGTCTGCTTGCAGCGGGCCGCATCGGCGCACAGGCTGCGGAGAACAAGACCGCAGGTCGTATGATGAAGAAGCTCGAGTCGATGCTGTCCAACCTGGAAGTAGAGATCGAAGAGGTTGACCGTCACGTTGGTGACCGACTGAACATTCTGGATCGCGACAGCGATGGTGTTCTTTCGGCTGAGGAACTCCGTGACGCCGTTATGACAATTTTGCGCAAGGCCAACACGCAGGAGGACGTGGAATGGGTGATTTCGCTCATCGACGAAGACAACGATGGCAAAAGTACGTTGGCTTGCAATTGGAGGCGTGGACAGTGTTGATGTGGTACTAACATTATTTTTTATCTTTTTGAAGTCGCTTTGGAGGAGCTGGTGGCCTGGATTGCCAAATGCCGCGAGAGTTTGGAAGCTACCGGTCGTATTGCGCTCCAGGAGCCGACGGATGCGACTACCGATGCCGCTGCCACAACAGAGGCCGAGAAGGCAAAAGCGGACAAGGCAGAGAAGGCGAAGGTCAAGCGAGCGAACAGCCGCAAGAAAAAGGAGAAGGAACAGTAGAGTATACCTCTCTGGAATCTGGTGCTAGCTGGGAAATGGGAGTCCGCTCGCTATGCTTTGACGCGCAGTTGATAGACGGCCGGCCATACAGCACTGCTGGCTTCGCTCAATCCACCTCAATAGATATATTGCCATTTTGGCTTGTTAGAGGATCTGAAATTGAAACTAAAGTCGGGTCGGACCTCTGCTGGTAGCCCAGTCAAGTTCAGGGCGAGGCGGAGTCTGTCTTTGATTGCAGATCGACTTTGATTGTGATGAACTGTTTGTTGGCAGTACCACGCCAACTCGGCACAGATAAGAGATGGTGGTTAAATCAGTACACTATAAAATACAACTTCAACTTGGTCAATGCATTTCATTCGCTTCTCTGCTGGTTATGTAATGAATATAGCTCTCCTTAATATGAGAGGAGTGTTGGTCGGACATTTTACGGTGTCACGGCGTGCTTGTTGGCGTGGTGGCCGTCGTGCGTCGGACTCGCCTTGTCGCCCTTGAGCTTCTCCTTCACCTCGTTCAC
>AUWJ02012147.1:0-22388 GCA_000468175.2 Phytophthora cryptogea
CGGCTACTGCCGGTATAGCAGTCGCCCCCAAAGCAACCCGTTTTACGGGATGCTCGCATACTAGTACATGTATAATGAGCCCACTGACGGGTCTTCCCATTTACAAGACTGAGGTCGGAATTTCAACAGCGGACTCCACAATCTGTTAGAAATACACTAAATTTGGGGTATTTTCAGGTTTTGGGTGGTAAAAAGCACAGTTCCACAGTTTCCATTGGTGGTGCTTCAATCCTCATGATGCTGCGGGCGCTGAGCGCTCGCGGGCTGTCAGCGGCGTCTAGCGTCCACGTAGTGCCGGCCATCACGACGACCATGTTCTCCGCCTCGTTCTCTTCTCCGGCCGCCAACCGCCGCGCCCGGCGGATGCGCAGAACCAAAGCTAGCGCCGAGATCAAACCTGCGGACCCGCGGACGCCTTCCATCCTCGCGGACATCGACCAGCTCTCGCGTAATGGCTTGGCCCAGCGAGTGGAGATGCCCACGGAGCTCTTGGAGCGGCTGACGTCCGCTGTGCGCAGCCGCACGCACCCACAGCTTGAGACGCTGCGGCAGAAGCACGTGGGCGACCCCCGGAATACGCGCAAGCTGCCGCTGGACATGAGCAAGACGCCGCTGGGCTGGACCATGGACCGCAGCCAGCAGGTCCCTCCTTTCGCCTACGGGCCGGCCGAGACGATGGCCTTCCTGGCCTACGAGATGGAGGCCACGTACGCCTGCACGCACGCAGTCTTCTCGGAACTGCAGAAACGGCTGCCGGATTTCGAGCCCAAGTCGCTGCTGGACTTTGGAGCTGGTCCAGGAACAGCCTCGTGGGTGGCCAAGGACTTCTACGACAAGTCGCTGGACAAATATCGCGTAGTGGAGCCCAGCCAGTCCATGGTCGACGCGGCGGAAGTGCTGCTCGAGGGCTTCCCTGGCCTCAGTGTGCGTCGCAATATTGCCGACATGGCCAGAGATATTGATGCCAGTAACAAGTACGACCTCGTTGTGGTCAGTTACGTGTTCTCGGACATGACGAACGACTTTGAGCGTGTGGCGACGACGTCGGCGCTCTGGGAGCTGCTGAGTGAGAATGGGTGCTTGGTGATCGTAGACCGCGGCAGTCCGTGGGGGTCACACCAGGTTCGCTCAGCGCGACAATTTGTGCTAGACTCGGTCGCGAAGGATGAAGACGCGACGGAAGGGGCTCGTATTATCGCTCCGTGCCCGCACCACTTCGAGGTTTGTTTTCATCGCTGCTAGGTTCATTGATCTATGAAGTGTCTAATTTTTGCTTTTGATAGTGTCCTGCCGCTGGAAGCACGTGGTGCCATTTTGTCCAGCGCTCACCTGTTGTGAATCGCCCTCGGGAGGCTACGACGAAGCGCTGGCACGGTCAAAAGGGCTCCAAGTTCTCGTACATGATCATGCAGAAAACCCGCACAGGAAGCGAGGAAGACGCGGCTGCTAAGAAGAAAAGGCCGATCGCGCGCATGCTGCGAGCCCCACTGCTGGCAACGCGCCATGTTCATCTTGATTTGTGCACCCCGGAGGTAATACTGCTCCTTTAATCGTAGTGCTGCTTCCTAATAGGCCATTGACTGACACATTTGATTTGCAACGTCCAGGGAAAGTTGGAGCGCCGCAGTGTCACCAGAGGCAAGTCGATTCGTGAAGTATATCGTGCGTCGCGCAAGGCCCACTGGGGAGCGCTGTGGCCTGCTGACGCATCAAGTTACAGGAAGCAGGAGTAGAATTGGAGACGTCTGATATTCACCCCGGCAAATAGATGCAGATGACACTGACGACTTCCTAGAGCCATTGGCGAGACTGGTTGATTCTTGGAGAAGGTGTCTCTTCACGGCCATATAATTTTGATCCTGACCAGGCTCGGAATGGCGGATGCCGCAGCTTCTACAGCTTCGTTGCTGGACTCTGGACTAGCAGCGCAAGACGATGTTGAGAACATCAGCCGATCAGCTTTTTCCTGATCGGATTTGGATAAACTTGTTGAGACGGACAGCGATGAGAATGAGGACAACGATGACAAAGGAATTAATGCTCAGGATTCGGCGGCGACGGCTACAGGCGATGATAGCATGGTCACAATGGTGGTCATGGCGCTTCTTTTCGCTGGGTTCCTGGCGGTGTGCGGGGTTTTGGTTGTGCGGTTGATGCGCGCCGATGACGCTGCATTCGTCCGACGTCTGGAGCAGCGTACGGATGCGAAGTTTGCTTGTCTGTTTTGCCTACTGCTCGGCTCGCTCACTCGTTTCCACGGCGATTTCAGGCATGCCGCAAGTACCAGCCAAGCACGTCCAAGTTGAAGTTGACCTCGCTCAGCTCTACACCGGCGACCATGTTCAGGTTGAATGCCAATTGACCCAAGGTCTTTGCACTTTGATGCAGATCTCATGAATGCAACCGTGTGTCCTGGCAGATTGATGTCGACCGGACGCTTGTGTGCTCCAAGTGCGCCGGCACAGGCGCCGATGCAAACTCTGGATTCCACTCGTGCCACAAATGTCAAGGCACAGGCGTGTACACGTCCGTGGAACAGATTGGGCCGTTCCAGCAGCGAGTGCGCTCCGTGTCCGTATTTGCTTTTGCGTTCATGCATCGAATAGCAAGGGACCGGCAGAGCTCACTGGTGTTTTGCGCTACGTGTTAGGTGCAATGTCTGTCAGGGCAAAGGTCGAGTGGCGAACAGCAAGTGTGGTGTATGCAAGGGTCGAGGTCTCCGTCGTGAAGCAGCCTCACTCATCGTGTACTTTCAGCCAGGTGTTCGTCATGGCGACGAGCTTTTGTTGGCACGAGAAGGAGACCAGGCTCCGCTTCACATACCTGGTCACGTCGTCGTGCATGTGGTAAGGTTGCCATTGTGAGCTGCATGGTCACCACGAAACCCTGATACTTGCTCGCTTGTGCCTGCAGACGATGACACCACACCCAGTCTTCACTAGACGGGATGATGACCTAGAGCTCGTCTTGGATATCACGTTGCTACAGGAATGCGAACATCCTGCTGACGTGAATCTCGAAACCTGAGCTAACTGAGACGTTGTGCGATGCGGCAGGCGCTTGTGGGCTTTACCAAAGACTTTGTGCATCTCGACGGCCGTGTCGTCAAACTGCATCGAGATGCCGTTGTGCAGCCCACCACCGTCTGGAAGGTCCCCAACGAAGGCATGCCACGCCGAGGTCGACCAGGCGAGTTCGGCTTCTTACTCGTCCGCTTCAACATCGCGTATCCAACTGAGCTTGACGCTGCCGCTAAAACTGGTAAGGACACAACAACATCCATTACAGTAACAAAAACACCTGCAAGATCAGTCTACCTCAGTGCTCGTCTTGTCGTGCCGCAGCCGTTTGCCAACTCCTGAGCGACTGAAAGCGCGAGATACAACAGCGACCGGGTATTGTCGTTAAAAAGTTGGTTCTTTTTCTTGCATTTAGTGCGCTCTTCGCACGATCCGCCTGTAAGTAGCTGAACAGCCAGCTCTCTCCATCTTGCCGGCGTCGTATTCCCCCTTCCTAACTCGAGGGTTCTGCCACGCCACTGAACTTCCCGCGCTCCTGCCCTGTTCATCGCATCCACGCCACGGTCACTTCAACATACACTACCAAAAGCGCCGGGGGCTAAACTGATGTATGTACCTCACTCTTGATCGGTCATCGTGCTCGTTTACTGCAGCTTGCTGGCCACCGCGTCCACGTGAGGAACGGTCGTCAGCTTACCGATGGCCGCCACGGACGGCGTGGCCTTCAGTGCCTTCTGGGCCAGCTCCTGCAGCTTGGCAGCAGTCACACCCTCCACGAGAGCCGACGGCGACTGGGAAACGAATCCGGTGGTGGCAATGAGGCCCACACGACCAATGGTACCCGCCTGGGTGCTGTACTGCTCCAGAGCCTCGAGCGCAGCTGTGGTCTTGGCAGCGGCCAGCTCCTCCTTAGTAGCCGGGGCCGAAGCGGCCTTCTTGAGCTCGGCGGCGAACGAGTCCACCAGGGCGCCAGCCTCCGAGTGGGCGGCGTAGCCCGACAGACCCACGAGCGCGGCGTCACTGTAGCTGGACAGGAAGGCGGAGGCCTTGTTGTTGTTGAGTCGCAGGCTCAGCAGAGCGCGCAGCACCTGCGAGGCGCCGAAGTCCGCGGAGTCGCGGCCTACAGTAGGCAGAGCCAGCGCGACGTGCGTGAACTTGCCAGCCTTCTTGACGCGAGTCTCACCACCCACGTACTTGGCGGCAGTGCGGGCCGCCTTGGAGCCCTTGGTCACCGATCCGAAGTACTCGTTGGCCAGGTCCGTGAGCGTGTTGTGGGCCACGCCAGCACCCACCAGAGCGGCGTTGGACGTGTTGACGTACTTGTCGTAGAAGGCCCAGAGGTCCTCCGGGCTGAGCGCCTTGAGGTTGTCGGCGGTGGCCACGGGGCGGCCGAGCGTCAGGTCGTTGTAGAACGCGGCGGCGTGCACGCCCTCCAGCAGCGAGGCCGAGGTGTCCTCCGCGATCTTCTCGAACTCGGCCTGCACAATCTTCTTCTGCTCGTCCACGTCGTAAAGCGCGAACTTGGGGGCCAGCGTCGTCTCGGCCAGGATCTGGGCCGCGGCCTCCAGCTGGTCGGGCAGCACGCTCACGCTGTAGCGCACAAAGTCGCGGCCGGCCTGGGCGTTCACGACGCCGCCGATGGCCTCAATGTCGCGGTACAGACGCAGGTCCGAGCGGTTGGCCGTGGCCCGGAAGGCCAACTTGGCAAACAGCTGCGAGACGCCCGCCGAGTCCTCGTTCTCGTCGCGCGAGCCGGCGTTGAGCTGCAGGCCGATGGTGGCCACGGGGGCCTCGCGGTCGTCCGAGCCCAGCGCTAGGCCGGACGAGGCCGTGGACGTGCTGAGCTTGGCGGCGGCCGGCGTCTGCGGCTGCGTCTTGGGCACGGCCGGGAACTCCTCGCTCAGGGCCACGCTGGGCATGGCACTGGCCTTGGTGAAGAGCGAGCGGGCCGAGCGGGCCACGAGCTTGGACGACGACGACGCGAGCATCTTGGGGGACGGAAGTGGTGCGTGCGGTGGTGGGGCGAGGACAACGCGTTTCTGCGCTGGGCGCTCGTGGGCCGCACACGGGCCGCTCACCACCAAAACCGGCGTAAAACCTCGTTTTTGAGGTGAAATGGGGGACCCCACTCACTTGCGCTCAGTAAGCAGCATACGAAACGCAAGACGATTCGGGTAAGTACGACACCCAGGTGTTGGATATGCGCACAACCTTCTACGAGGTGTCAAACCCAGCGTCTGTATTGCAGGAGCAACATTGCCCACAGTCAACAATCAACAGCAATTTGAGACAGACGACTGGGATGGGGCCGATTGTCACCGCTGTGGACGGGTAAAAATGTAATGCCCATTGCTGCTTCGTTTGCTACGGTTTTCGTCATCTCTCGGAAGACGGTTGCACTACCATGGCCGTCTGTAGTCTCTGACATGGCATATGTCCGATTATCTAACATATACTCTTTTAGCAGGAGATGCGTACACAACCTGATCGCTCTTGGTCTCCTAGTCGGTACCCAAACTCGGCACCATTAACTTACCTCCTCTGTCCCATCCAATACCCTCTAAGGCCACCCACCACCTGCGTCATGTCTAGCCAAAAAAAAGCAGGATCCACCTCGGGGAAAAAGGCAAGTTGTAGTTGCTAAGTTGCGCGTATCCAACGTTGCGCCACACCAAATGCACATCATATCCGCGACCTTTCGCGCTCTCTGCCATTTTATTGTTTAGGCCGTTGAAGAAGATCGAGCGCAGAATCCAGCGGACCTCAGAAGCCAAGCAGCGGCCTTGAGAGAACCCCGTGGCCGCCATGGAGAGGAAGCGCGTGCTGGCGCGTTTCATGGTGCACAAGGTGGGGAGTTTCGTGGTCAAGGAGCGCGTCTTGTGCCTGGGGGAGTACTCTTTCTACACGCTGGACAGGGAGAACCAGCACGTGACCAACACGTGGCCGTACGAGGACGTAGACAGCGCCAACGTCCTGGAAGGGGAGACGGATTTCGTCATTCACACGCCACGTCACCGCATCAAAAAGACGGTCTTCCGCTGCCATTTCCGGATGGAAGTTCTCGTCTGTCTCATGCTCCTACGCAGTCAACACTACGCTAAAGCTCCCAATGCCAAACACCCGCCACCTCCTGAACTAGAGACGCACACGTTCCAGAGTCTCAAGTACCACAAGAGCGGCGTGCAATCCAATTGCGTCGTGGAAGTGCGACCCGATGGCATCTATCAGAAGGACACAGAGGGAGACCTCATGAGCCACATCCCGTACACGAGTTTGGTCTCCATTGACCTCATTTGCGACGACCACGAAGCCATCGCTCTCAACCACTCGGACAATTCGAGTTTGTTCATTGTGCCGAGACGCACTGAGCTGGCACAGGCCATCAATCGAGTCATGAAGGCCTACGGCATGCAGATCAACGAGTACCGCAAGAAAACCATGGAGGCCGCACTCAAAGACGACGACAAGGCGGCGCTGACCACCAGTGTGTCCTTCGAGTACCAAGTGCTCAAAGTGTCGCAATCCAACGAATCCAGTGCTGTCCCCAGGACATTGTCCGTCTCGGAGAAATACATTACCGAGTACGCAGACGCCAAGACGGTGATTTCGAGTCGCCCCCTGGCGCGTATATACAGTCTCATCATGCACCAGGACACGCTGCAGGCGTTTGAAGTCGTCTACGTTGACGGTGTCAAGCGGAAGTATTATTCTGCCCAGCGCGAGAAGATCGTCTGTGAACTGCTGGCGTCTTGCCATGCGCTGGGGAATTACCAGGTGGGGGTGGAGGTCCTGGAAGTTCCAGACTGGGTGCGCATGATTCCGCGAAAGATCATTTTGCAGGAAGGCAACAAGATCGCCAATACCTTGCCGAATGTGAATGTTTTGGATCGCGAGCTACGTGTTGCGCAGGCAACCATTCTGCAGTTAATGTCTGTACATGGCCATCGTAAGACGGAGCGCTTTCAGCGTCAGCTCCCGCGAGGCCTCGACGAAGAAATGCACTCTTTGGCGGCGGAGCTGAACGCAAATACTCCGACTTCCGGTGTCATAGCCCAGCCTAACAAACCGTTCGAGAGAGTGTTGTATGTTCTAGCACGTGAGCTCAATGACATCGTGAAGCGTCATGGAGCCAGTCAGGACTTTGTAATCACTTATCTCCAGTCGCTCTACCGGCTCATGCTTGCACCGCCTGCGATCAACGAGTTCATGCAAATTTTGACCGAGGTAAACTTGACCGCAGCATTCATATACCCTGAAATGCATCACTTATTTTTCTTACGTGTGCCGTTATGTTCTCTAGCATCGAGAAGAGTACATGAACATGATTTCAAAGATATTGGTGAGCAAGAACTCCGTTGCTATCTATTGGATGTTCATGGTTTTGAGCCGACTGATGGAATCCAAGGCGCATAAGCTGCAGTGCCGGCAGCTCCTGCTGTCAAACAGCCTTTTCATGATGACACTTTTATCATTGTTGGATGAAGATACTCATGTAAGTCGAGACTGCTGAAAAATATTTGTGCCTGGGTGAACACTGACGAGTTTGCTTTGTTATGTAGGCGGGTTCTTTCTTGTCCGACCTCCCGACAATGAAACTGTGCCAGTTTATACTGTTGCTGGTCAAGGCGAACATCGAAAAGCAGCGCAAACTGTCTGAAACGCTGTATCAGCATTTGGCGACTAAGTACCGGATGATGCTTCGAATCCTTTTTAGTTTTCCTGGGTTGGCGACAGTGGAGGCTTGCGTCGGTATTCTGAGTCGAATGACCAAAAATCCAGCATTTTTGCACTTCGGCAACATGGGCTCCCCGTTGCGCTCTAATGACGGACAACTTCCTCGGCAGACCCTCAGCTTCGGGGAGACGCTTAATTTCGGACCGACTAGTCAACGCGGAGCTGTCGCGCCACTATCTCGTCATCCAAACATTTTTTCTTCTCGGCGAAACAACTACTCGTCCAGTCGAAACACATTTTCGTCATCGGAGTCATTATCAAGCGGTAAGGATGGAGCTGCACCTAACATGGTAGTCGTTCAAAATCCTGAAGTATTGCTACGACAGTATCGACAGTTTCTTGAAGCAGCGTGTGGATCACTGAAAATGGGCATCGATCAGTACGATGACCCCGTATTTCTTCGCCTCCGATATCGATGCCGTAATAGTTTCCTGCAGGAGCTAATGAGTCATTTGGTGGGTAACTTTGAGGAGTTCAAGCGCGTGTACAGTGTGGACTGCTGCCAGTTCAGTGGATTTATCGGTGCGGCAGATGGACAACGGGAAAAGACCAACTTTTATCTCACTCCACGCGCTCTAATCGCTGTTCGTGTTCTAACTCGACATACTCATGAATTTGAATACTGTAAAATTGAAGAAATAACGCAGGCGGCAAGCATCCCAGACGCGTTCATTTTGACCACAAAGAAAAAGCTGAAGTTTATCTACTCGGACCAAAGCGGTGACATGGTTGCAAAAATGAAGGCCTTAGCTGGTGTCATTGGAATCCACCTGCCGTTCAAAACCCGTGACAAGCTACCAAAGCAACCAGTTGAGAAGAAACTCGACCAATACGCTCTTGAATCGAGCGACGTTTTTGACGTCCAAAGAAGAACCGGTCGGCATGGATCAACTCGTTTGCAGAAAAAGAAGCTTTGCTTTGTGGATGGTACCATTCAGGAACTGGCCGACTGCTCTAAAAAGGTGTATGATCTAAAGAATTTGCGGCGAGTTGTTATCCCTGGTATGGACAGTACAGACGCTCAAGCTTTGGTAGCTTTGGAGTTTTCTGATTACAGTCGCGTAGTTTACGTTCCGTACGATATCGAAAAGTTCCTGGCAGCGTTATATGATGGCTATCGCTATGTTGACAACTTTAATGTGTCCCTCAGCCGCGAGTTCCCCAACCTAAACCCAAGAATGTCTCCGAGAGCATTGTTAAAGGACGAGCAAGAGCGATTTCTCTATCTAAATCATGACGGCCTATACATTCCGGCCCACCTCCTTCTGGAAAAAGAAATCGAAACAATGAGTGGAGATAGTGTGAGTATCACGTCTGCTACGAACAGGATCACGTTTGCACTGGAAAGCCTGAATATGAATGTTGAAACGGAAGATTTTGTGGGGAAGACTATGCGTGGTCGGTTAGAGAAGCTTTCGTTCGGGCCCCTGCTTCGTGGAATTAATAATCTGGTAAGTTGGACTTTTGCAAATTGTACTTCTGCATAGTATGAGCTCTAACATTTTGTTCACTGCAGCTGGAGCATTCTTGCAAACCTCCAATTCGCGCAAACGAGGTTTGCATTATTTTGGAAACGTTTTGTCGTATTAACGATGGATGCTATCGAATTGCGATGGAGCAGTCAAATGGTGGTGCAATGGCAATAGTTCCAACACTCGCCCAGGTACTAGTCTCTGGCGATCCTGTTGCGACGCTGTGGGCCGTCAACGCACTTCACTCGTTGGTCGCGGACAAGTCCCGCTCCAACTCTCATCGGGAAGCTGAGAAAGCCATTCGATTTCAAGTATTTGAACACAATAAGCTTATCTCGCTACTGGCTGGCCTCCTCGAGCAACGAAATCCAAGCTCGACGTTGGTCATGCTGCAATTGGTGCTGGATGTGCTAGTCGTTTCGCGACACAGCACTGACAACAATCAGTTTGATGCTTTGGTCAAAGCTCTTGCGGGAAAGTATGCGTTGTTGTTGGAGTTGGCATCCCAAAGCGTAAATGCCGGACTAGCTGCAGCTGTGATATGTGTCTTGAAGGTGATCGTCGATCACGGTGACCACAAGATGAGACGACGCATTTGTGAGCTTGCGCTGGAGTCCGGTTTAACCGTTAAACACTTGTTTAAAGCTTTTTTTCATCCCTCGGATAATGCGAAGGAAACATATCAGTATATCGCGAGTATCTGGGTTACTCATCACAGAGCCTCTCACGAGATGCTGGTGAGAATATTACCTCATGGTTTCATTCGCATGATAGCAAGCCCAATGGTACGGAAACTACTAAAGAAGCAGCGAGCTCGACAAACAGAGTCTAGACGGAAGAGCAAGCACCACCCTCAGGATCAAATAGACGGCTCAGAGTGGTTCATCCGTCGCATTCAACTTCAAATTGGAACACTTTTTGCGAGTGGTTCGAATAAAGAAGTGCGAGTTAAAGAAGACCCTTCACGTATGAACTATCCTGGTGAATCGTCCACTGACATGGCGCTTCTGTCAAGTATGGTGGGCAAAGATTTCCTTCTTCCCGATTTGATTTGGAACGAAGTGACACGAGGTGAGCTCAGGGCTTCTCTCAAGTCGGAGATCGATGAATTTGATCAGTTCAAAGCGAACCAAGCCGCAGCACTATCCTTGGTTGTTTCTCGAAAAGGAACTAGGGAAGCAAAGTGGAATCACGGACAGTTCTCAGTGAAGTACGAAAGCATTTCCAAAGAACTCCAAGTTGACCGATTTTACCTTCGTGTCATCACTGAAAGGATAAACGATGGTTCTCTGCAATTAGACGAGGTCGCCAAAGTTGTTCGCTCGATGGAGTCAGGAGCACACCGTGGGAAGTTGAAAAACTCGAGTAGTCTATTCTTTGCCAGTATGGATATTGCGAAAGATCCGGCAAAGTTTTTTAATGAGGTCTATCAATGTTGGCTCGAACACCTGCATCTAAACAACATCCCGCTTTCTGGGACGAATGACTGGTCTGCGAGTGGGAACAACAGTTTCCCCCATTTCACTGGAGTAACTGGTTGTGAGCAACATGGTCACTCAATGTTAAAAATTCTGATTGAGTTAGCCCGAGTGTTTCCCGAAGCTCGGCCTATCACAAAACACCGGGCTCGCTTTCTCACAGAGATTCTGCGGAACTCCTACCTTGCAAGTGAAATTCAAGATGTTGTGGAATTGATATCTGGATTAAGTCTGTCTGGTGACGCGTGTGCTGTGCTGTGCACGAAAAATTTCATTCAAGTGTTGCTGTATATTTCGATGCTATCTCATAGACGTCGCCCTACAACAGTTGGGAGTGAGGCCACAAGCAATCGCAGTGATATCCCAATTATGGATTCACTGAATATGTCGGAAGTAGATGGAACCTCCTCAGTTCCGATTGCGGAGCTTTCTCTGTATGATGAATCCAGGTTCGCACTCAAATGGAGCATAAAGCTGCAGACTGGGGCAGACACTGGAAACAGCGAAGTTAAAGGTCCATATTCAGCTAACGAGCTAAAGGAATATTTGGACGCAGATCATTTCGTTCGGCACCGCCAACTTGATGCGCTTTATGTGTGTAGCTGTTCGGCTCATAAGGATTCCGATGACGAAGACCATACGTGGAAATCGATGTTTGCATATCCAGAATTGCGCTGGATGGAGTTGACAGATGAGCCCATCGACCCGAATAGTGCCACATTCGCTTTGAAGACACTAAGGAATTTCATGATCAAAGACCAGCGCACAGCGTCGGTTGAGAACAAGAATTTGTGGCCACCACCCTTAGTTAATACTGTCGTGGCTAATGCGTCATCGTTGGCACTGGTGATCCAGCTGCTGCTAGTAAGGGACTCTAGCGTGCGGCGCTACGTGTGTGAAATGCTGATGTCACTGAGTGATGGAGAGTTGCAAGACCTGTATCAATATGGCGCGTTTTATTTCATGTTGTCCACCGTTACTATTACCAGAGAGGAAGATAAAGTACCAGCATTTGTTCCTGAAGCGACACTGCTTAAAAAGGTTCATCGTAGTCAGCGATCCGCGGAGCGATACATTGGACAAAGTTTCTTGACGGACCTGCTTCCCGAGTCTCTCATCGGAATTCTGGATTCAGACCCCCCTGAGCACTTTGCTGATGTTTTTATTGGACGTAAGAAAGACAAGCGGGTTATGTGGTCAACTTCAATGAGAGTGCATTTGCAAGAAATGCTGGATGAACACCTACGTGACTTCAAAGAGGGTCTTCTGAAAAATGTTGCCGCTAGGTACAGCTACACGCCAATCCCCCCTATTTCCTACTTGGAGTTATCTGGAGACGTGTATTGTAGTGGCTTTTACCTCTCGACTTTCAACCATTCAAACTCTGACGCTGAAGAGGAGGTTGAAGACCCTGTATTCCTAATGAAAAGTATCGAGGAAAAGTGGCGGTACTTGGTCCGCCACCAAGCGGATGGCGTTGATCAGGATATGGATCACTCGGATGCATACAAGGTGTTCGGTTGGAGTGAAAGTGCCACTTACTCGTCAGCAGACTTGCGTCAGCGTTACCGTGAGCTGTGCCAACGAGAGATCGAAGTAACGACCGTGCGCAACGCTTTCGATTCGCTGAATGGATTACTGGAGCGCAAGGACGTAGCTGATGGTGGACGCACATCAGACGAAGTTATAGAGCGCGTGTTGAAGGCACAATTGCAGTTGTTGGACAAGTTCGGATACCAGTTTTTTTCGTACGAGTCTTCGACGCTCGACCTACTCATCCGTGTACTATCGCTGCGATCTTCAGGGGAGTCTAGATTTCGCAGTTTAGCCATGAATGTGCTGCGACAACTACTCTTAGTAGCACCACAAAATGGTCCGCTTTTGGTGAAAGTCGACGGCAGCTGGGACACAATTCTCAACTTGGTTGAAAGTTGTGCATATGGGCATGACGTGGGTGCAAAAGAGAGTATGTTTTCTATTCTGCAACTAATTCTTGCTTCCGATGAAGGAGTGGACTCACTTTTGGAAGGGGAAATTAAAAGCACGAGTAATGAGGCACCACCGTCCAAAGCCTTCGATTTTAACAATTTTGGCGACGATGACAACAATTCATTTTTTACTGCAACGGAGTATACGTCTCAAAACGGAGCAAGCAGGTCCAAGTACGCTCAGCGCGTTTATTCACTACTTGATGATGTCATTCTCTCATTTGAAAACATTCAGCCGTGGCACATCCAAAAGATGTCCTTTGAAATCGCGTCGTCATTGTGCAGGAACCGCGAGCTTCAAGAGCAAATCATGGCGTCCACACGGGTATTTTGGAAGGGTCTGTACTTGATTTTAGCGTCAGCGGAGAGTTCATCAGGAATTGACACGGCACAAGAGTCAACCACAGCATTGGAGAAGCAAGAACGTGAAATGCTCGAGAGTGCCTTTGGAGCACTTCGATCTCTTGCTCTAGGTCCGGATGGGAACAGCCGTTCTGCGGGGCTTGATGCCTTGGCAAATCTTCTTCCAATGGATTTCTTGAATTGCCTCGAAAAGCCTACCGGAGATGATTTTTGTACCATTCTGCTTTCAAATATACGCGAGCCAACGTGCATCTGGAATGAAAACACAAGAGCTGAGCTTTCTCAGCTCACAGAAGAGTTTTGTACTGACCCTAATGGTGACGGATTGTCGTTTCTGGAAAGCGCTGCAAACCACATGTATGATTGCCTGAGTACAGAGCCATTTATTGGAGGAATCTACTTGCAAATACTGCTGGAAAAGTCGGAAGAGGATCCGCTCTCAATAACTGAGGACATGCTGTACCCAACAACAGCAGTTGATTTTGTGGCTGCTTTGTTCTTGTTCCTGAACGAGAATAGAGATCCCAAGCTTGGTATTTATTCGGATACGCTTCCAGCTTTGGATTGCTTAAGCTTTCTTTGCGATCTACCAGCATTTCGACCCGCCATTGTGGAGTGTCTCGAGCAGCATATTGATGACGTGGATCCAGTGAACGCTTCAATATCCGTGGCAACGCTTGGCAGATATCTACTACCGTTCGATGGTGATGATAAATCGAAGGCTGTGTCGATATCGTCTCGGCGATCCTTGTCGACGTACGGATTCAAAGCGAAGTCTGAAGCTGACGATGTTCCAGCAATGGAGACTGAGTTTGGAAATGTGGATTATTTAAACCGCCAAGAGCTTGCTTTGCTTATTTTGAACAAAATTTGCGGTTTCGAGTGCAACCTAGAGCGAATGCTGGCACCTTTTTGCCAGTTCACGTGGTGCCTTCAGGTAATCACGGATCATTTAGGATACGAACAGGCATTCTATGCGCTCTCGTGTTTGGCGGAGTTGTGCGATACGTGCCTAGTTATTGCCGAGTATGTGCAAATCAGCGGGCTTTGGGTGGAAATACTGGGCATCGCTCTTCAGTCGAGGCAACACGTTCTCCACGAGCATTTTCTCCGGGCAGAAGCGCTGCGAGCACCAGCCTTTGAAGTTCTGTATGCGTTGTTGATGAAAGATATGGCGTTGCGAGAGAAGATGTACAGCGGGCTTTGCCGATTCCTTCCATATCCTATTGTGTACCAAATCCACTTAGACCCAAACCAGGCGCCACGATTCTTCGATGATAACCACGAAAAGAGTGACTTGATCTGGAATTCTCACAGACGGACAGAAGTTCGTAAGAAGCTTGACCAGATTATTTGCCGGAATCGACTGGAGCGATCTGTAGCAAAGCGAGATTCAGTTCTACTGGACGACGAAACGGACAGTATCCCATTCCCAAAGAATTTCGTAGCTGGTCTCTATCTCGATCGCTTTTTGTCACGGCCGGACCCGGAAAAACTAACTAATCCGGCCTATAACTTGGAGCTGCTCTTCCAAACATGGAGAACAGAGCTCGACCTTCTCATGGGCTTTGATCTACACAATCCTCCTGAAACCCTCAAGAAAACAGCGGATCAGATCGATAAGTATACCATGGCGATGACGCATATATTACGGGCATCACTTGATATTGACGAGAGTATTGCCAACAATCGCATACCTGAGCAGATTGTGAAGCTCGTTCGTTACTGTAACCAGAACTTGATCACGACTTTCCCGTATCGTTGCATTCTACGCATTGCTCGACGGTTGGTGCAGTTTCCAGAGATCACTTCAAAAGAATTTGTGGAACTACTCATTTGTCGAATCACCATGCAACACCCGGATATTCCGTCGCTGCTGAAGGTTCTTCGTCGTGTTTTGGAGGCACGCAACACTTCACTCGCAGAAAGCGGTACGAAGGATGACCCGGACTACTGGCTGAAAGACCTCAAATACTATCCCCAAATGCTGGCGTTTCTGGAAGGCTTGGTGGAAAACAAGGAGCAGATCGAGGTTTCGCTACTTTCTAACGTGAATCGGGTATTACGTATAATTCACGCCGAAGAACCAAAAGAAACGCACTTGAAGCAGATTTCACGCAGCTTCATGGGGAGGTGGCACAATTTTACACTGGAAAGCAGGCCGTCGATCATCCGTGGCTCGATTAAAAATGGGCAGTCCGAAACGAAGCCGCCGGTGACAAGTAATGTGATCTCTGCGAACCCAGATGTAATGAGTACTCGAAGCTTTGACGTGGATGGGGCTAGGGAAACTCCTGCGGACAGCACTAAAAGCTTTGATGTTGATTGCGAACGTGAGCCTTCTATCCGTGTTGACATCAAAGGAATACCTGACGACCGCGAGATTGACATCGATGGCACATTTATCCAGGCCCCTCCGAAGAGTATTAACTTCGCAGATGGCGCTGTCGAGGTGGGAGATGCTGTTGCACCACGTAGCTTTCGATACAAGGGAGAAGCCGTTCGCAACTCGCCATTACAGTCGCCCACTTCGGCACGCTACTCGACTCTCGGGGCTCAATACGAGCCGATCGACTCGCAGTATCACTCGAAGAAGGCAGCCGAGTACGATGAGCTTGAAGAAGACGAAGATATCTTCGCAACCCGACCACGTCGAGGAAGTGTGCCTTTGAAACCCGATGACGTCGATGTGATGCCAATCAATCAAAACGGGCAGGTGACTGCCGCCGCAGCAGGTAACAGTATCCCCATGAGCAGCATCAACGCCAACTACTCGCAAGCGCCAGCAACTCGACGCAGAGCTCCAGCAGGGGGCGAGGTTCCGTCGGACGCGACATCCTACGTGAGTCGACAGAGTGGAACGAGTGCGATCAATTCCGAGCGTCGCTATTCGTTGCTGGATTCCTGGAAGCCGCCAAGTTCTGCCGCACCAAGTTCAGCACTTACGTCTCTCACGATCTCCCGTCGAGGCCGTCGAGCCGCCATGATCTACAGTCGGCACAAGTCCCAGAAGAAGAAGTGGTACGAGTTGAGATAAGAATTGGGTAACCTAATTACGATCACCTAAAAATTACTAAAAAGGCAAGTTGAAGTTGAGACCATCACTCTTGATTCCGCAGTATTGGCACCAAGAGAAGCAAGCCATGATGCCGTACATGGTTCAAGCCCCGAGGGGGCAGGAAGAAGCCGCTACTGCCCATTCAAATGAGGCGTCGGGAGATAGCAACATCCTTCGATACATCAAGACGCTGACGAGTCATCAGACGAACGCCAAGCAACAGCGGATGGACAGATACCTCCAGCAAGTCAAGCACCAGCCTACACAAGATGAAGTTCTGAAGCCTCCATGTTACTCGATGGGTGCTAAGGCTCCGCAGCAAGAGGTTGTTGTGGCTATAGGGACGTCGCAGTCTGTAGCTTGCAAGAAGGAGAAGGATTTGGTCAGCAAAAAAGGAAAATCTGTGGGCCGCAAGAGCTCGAGAGAGAAGCGTCAGTATGAAGGAGAACAAAACTACCAGCAACGAAAGAAACCCAAGCGAGCACCACGTGAGCAGCAGAAAACCGCGGTGGACGCACTGGATCGATTTCGGTTTAACGAAGCCAACCGAGCGTGGCCGCAGAACCGATTGCAAGGGGTTGCAGCGGAAAACAGTGAGGTTCCTCACATTCGTACAGGTTCGCCTGCTGGAAACAAACGTGTACAGCTCGGGAAACTACGCCAGACTCAGCTCCAAGGTTGGGAGCGTCAGGAAGACACGTCACGGACGACGAAATCGAAATCCTTCCACCAAGTTGGTTTAGAGCCTGTGCAGGTCTTGTACTTGCAAGAGAGTCACAGCGATCTACGTCTGGAACTAATGTTTGTCTGATGATGTCAGATACCAACACAACTTTCACCAAAGGTGTTCACGGCGCCTACAGATGAAGATCCACATTGCAACTCTTTCCAAAGTGCCAACTTTTTGTCGGCCGAGGAAATGCTTCAAGACTGCGACGTCGCTGCACCTGGCGATGAAGTCTTCGATCCTGCTTGCGACCCTCTCAACTCCATCATGGAGTTCGTTTTCTTCTAATCTGATAACCGTAGCAACGCCTTCGCTTCATTTGAACCGTTCACGTATCTTCAGCAAAGGTCACATGACCAGTCATTCGATCCTTGCATTTATCCATCCGAGAATCTCGGACCGAGATGCGACTTCATCCTTGGTGGTTGCTTCTACTGGCGTTGATAGCGCGGTGTTGTGTGTTTTCAGGTGGAGAAACGTTGTTTGCCCAAGCGAACGATTTTGCTGCCTCGTACCCGTCGTCCGTATCGTTGTGTGGAGAGAACGTCAACAAAGAGACTGGAACGCTCAATGGTCTCTACTACGTGCTATATCAGTCGCCCTCCACACGAAATGACATCCCTGTGATTTTGTGGCTCTCGGGTGGTCCTGGTTGCTCTGGACTGGTCGCGTTGCTGTTCGAGAATGGTCCTTGTTCATTCGACGATGAAACAGAAACGATTTCGATCAACCCGTACTCGTGGACTGGACTCGCGCACGTTGTCTATCTCGACCAACCCAAAGGTACCGGATACAGCGACGGCATGCACGGAATCAAACAGCCTTGGTCACTTGGTGGAGCAGCAGAAGATATGCGCGAGTTTCTCCACCAATTTTATCAGCAGCACCAAGAGCTGAAAGCCAACGACTTTTACATTTTCGGAGAGAGTTACGCGGGACATTTCGTTCCAGACTTGGCGGTGAAGTTGCTCGAGAAGACCAGCTTGCTTCCAACACTGAAGGGAATTGCAATCGGCAACGGTGTCGTGTCGACAACTGCTTGGGTTGAAACCGCGATACCCTTTTTGAAATCCAATGAGTACGGCTACAACTTCCTTGGATCCAACGAAAAAACACTTCAGGACGCCGTTGATCATTTCAAGTTGTCGATAGCGAATTGCAGGAGCCAGTCAATGGAAAGCACGGGAGGATTTTTGCGCCATTCCCTTCGAGACCGCGCTAGTCATGATTGCGAGGAGGCACTCCAGAGACTCTCTAGCATCGGAGCTCATGTTTCGTCTTCCGTTTGGGAGCGAGGTAGAAACGTCTACGATATCCGTCGAGTGTGCCATAGCGAAGACCCTCTCCAGCTGTGTTACCGGTTCGACAGCTTGCAAAATTTCGTCAACAGTCCAGAAGCAAGTTCTTACTTCGACGAGACTCCTCACGAGTGGAAATTGTGTTCACGTGGAGCGGTTGAACAACTGGCAGTGATGGACCGACTCGAGGAGAGCGAATCGAATGTCGCGCGAGCACTTGAGGAGGGGGTTCGAGTGCTGGTCTACGGCGGGGACGCCGACACTGTCGTCAACTGGATGACACAAGACTCGTGGACTCGCCAACTCGTCTGGAGATACCAAGCAGCCTTTTCCTCTGCTTCATTCACCGAACAAAGCTTCAACGGACAACCCATCGGTCGCATCCGCACCTCGCACGGCCTTAGCTTCATGAAAGTCTACAACGCAGGCCACGTACGTTGTTTCCATGCTCATTCTTCTGCTAGGCCACCAACTAACCTGTTTGGTTATTCCTGCTGTGTAGATGGTTCCTCACGACCAGCCCGCTGTTGCGTACGAATTCGTGCGTAGCTTCCTGTACGACACACCAGGCACTAGCATGTTCAGTTAGATTGTCACCTCCCTCCAGTTCCGCTGCACCTTGACACAATGCTAGAAACATGCACATTAGAATTACTACTTAAAACTGACTTGCAACGCTGCAGGCAACAGCTCAACTCTTGCTCCTCTACCCCCTGGACTGCTCCTGGTTGCACGAGAGACAGAAGACGCGGTCGAACTGCTCGTCGCAGTTAAGCGTCGAGCACAGCGAGCAGAAGACATTGCAGCACGCGTCGCACTCGCGACGGCAGCAGTCGCCCATGCTTCTCTCGCAGTGCGAGCACCTGTGCATCTGCGTGGGCTGCAGCTGGTGCTTGGCCGGTCGTCCGGAGCTCTCGCACACGGCACAACAGGCCAGCGGCGTCTCCGTGCGCGCGAACAGCTTCCCGATGGCGCTGTGTCTCTTGATACGCGCGTTCGTGACGGCAGCGGACATCATGCGGCTCAGCGCGTCTACAGGAGATAAAAGGCGACGTAAAAGTGAGTTTAAGCGTTGAAAGACGAGTTTCAGCGAGTAAAAGCACGCACCGACGGGCACGGAGCGGTCTCGGCAGCGCTTGGCGGACGCGTGCGACGGCTTCCACGGGGACATGGAGGCCCAGAGGGACGACGGAGGGGGCGTCATGCCCTGGGCGTCGCAGTCCTCCACGGAGCTCTCGTCGCGGGGGCGCTTCATGGCTGGAAGAAGGCGAAGAGTGATGGTCTCCTTGAGGACTGCTGTTGCTGGTCGCGCGCCAATGCGGAAATGAGGCACTTTGTGGCGGGAACGATTCGCGCCTCTCCCCGAAAGTACCGTACCTTTTGACTCGTAAGCGTTGAGTGTGGCACCGTCAGTACTGTGTTAAGTACGGAGCCTGACTCGAACGCAGCATGAATATTGTATTCGTCTACGTCTAGGTATGTTTTCTGGTATGACAAGAGTTTCGACAATTCGCATGGACTGCGCTGGTGGGATAATGGAAAGGAGAATGTGTACTTGAGAGAGGCAAACTGAGGTCTATTCAAATTGGTGCGATTTAATGCTTCCAGCTGCGAGAGGACACAAAAGCGAGGGAGAGTTAGTGACTGGTCAAGTATGTCAGCAACGGCGACAACGTACATCTTGATGGTGCGGTCCTTGCTGCCGGACGCCACCATGTCGCCATTGGGGCTCCAGTCCAGCGCGTACACCTCGTCAGCGTGGCCCGACAGCGTTGTCTTGGCGTTCTTCGGTGCGCTGAGCTCCCACACCTTCACGGTCGAGTCCTTGCTGGCCGTCACGATCAGGCGCGAGTCGCTGGACCAGCACACCTGGTACACTGCGCCCACGTGGCCCGTCAGCGTGGCAATGAACTTGCCAGTCTGACCGTTCCAGATCTTCACCTTCTTGTCGAAACTTGCGCTGGCAAAGTACCGTCCATCCGGCGAGAAGCTCAAGTGGTTCACAGGCTGCTGGTGACCTGTGAGACGAGCAATCGGCTTCTTGTTCTCCGCGGGCTCCCAAAAGAACAGCGTGAAGTCGTCCGAGCCGGAGACTAGACGCTCCGGCTGGCCCTTTCGAGCCTCCTCATACCGCTTCAGCGCCGCCTCCTGCATCTCCTCACGTGACGCGAAGCTCTTGGTGTTGTGACCGAACGGTCCCGAACGGCAGACGTAGTCCACATTCAGCGCCAGTGTGTTGATACGGTGTCCGTGTCCGACCAACGTGCGCACGAGCTTGCCCACGTGCTCGCCCTCCATCGCCCACACCTTAATGGTACGGTCACGCGACGCGCTGTACATCAGGCCTTCGCCTCCCCACTTGATACACTCGACCGAATCCGTGTGACCTGAAAGCGAGGCGATAGATCTCCCTGTGCGAGCATTCCACACCTTGATAGACCCGTCCTTGGAAGAGCTCGCAAATCGCTCACATGTGGCATTACGGTGCATAGGCTCCCACGTCAGCGAGTTCACCCACTGCTTGTGGCCTTTCATGGGCTGGCCGATCTGCTTGCCTGTAAGCGGATCCCACAGGCGGATTTCGCCGTTGCGATCCGCAGACGCAAAGCGCGCTCCATCAGGCGACCAAGCCGTACAAAGCACGTGGTTCTTGTGTCCACGACCCGTGTGCTTGGGCATGCAAGTGTTCGTGTCCCAGAAGCGCACAGTAGCGTCGCCTCCTCCACTCGCCAATCTCTTTCCATCGGGGCTGAAACTCACGTGCAAGATGGCCTCCGAGTGTCCCTGCAGAGTGTCACTGCAGCGAGTCACCGGACGCACACGGAACGCCGCCAGCGGTTGGAATGTGATCGTCAGCGCAGTCTCCGTCGACAATTTCTATTCACCAATGCAGCAAACCACGAGTCAGCACCCATTTGTCAATCAGAAACACATTTTAACCACCTACCAGCTCCTCCACCGTGGCCTTGAGCGACGTCGTCACCTCCGTCTCGCCAATGAACAGCGAGTACGGCACGCGGTTCTTGCCGTTCTGCAGCAGTTCGTTCACCAGCTCCTCCATCTGTCGCACGTTGGAGCCCATGGGGATCTCCAGTTGCGGACCCACATTGGTGCCCTACACACGCACAAAAGTGCCACAAATTAGCGCCTCCACCCTCTTCTACGACTCTAAAACGTGCACGCACGTCTTCGCTCTGGAACTGGGCGATGGCCGACGTGCCGCTCTCGTCCTCGTCGTCACTAGTGCTCGGCTCTTCCTGCTTCATGGCGACGTCCGCGTGGGCGCTGGAAGCAATGGGCTCGTGCTCCAGCTTCATCTTCTTGGCGACGTGCGTGGCCATGACTGCGAATGGCTTGTTCGGTCCAATCGTTTTTTAGGTAGTTTTTAGGTAGGAATTATATCGAAACGGTAATTCCGTCCCGCTCGAAACGAAAAAGTTCGTTTCGAGCGGGACGGAATTATCGTTTCTAGCTAGGAATTAGCGTAAACTCTAGGAATTAGTGTTTCGTAGTAAAACCTAGGAATTAGTGTTAAGGCTAGGAATTAGCAGCCACAGCCAATCGTTTTTACCTAAATAGGATTAATCGGTTTTACCTAAATCGGATTAATCGTTTTTACTACCGTCTGTTGTGTTACATGTAGACCTTGGCTGCCGCCTGCAGCTACCCTGCCTTGTAGATCATCACGGCCTTTTCGTTGTAGTAGAAGAAGACAAAGTTTCTCGTGACGTGTGTGACGAACGACCCGAAGTTCCTTCCGATGCATACGACCCAGTGCGGATCCCACGCTTCATCCAAGTGCGCCTTGATCTCCTCGCATACCTATCAGTTCATACAGAAGAATGGTGCACCAGTAAGCACATTAGCCATTAAGCAGCCTATCAATGCATAGGCATTGCTGCCTCACCGCCAGACCGTTCTTCTCCCATTCCTCCGTGTCGTACTTGGTCAGTCGCGACGTGACGTGCTTGATGGCGTCTTCGAGCACGTCGTCCTCCATATCGCACGGCATCTTGACCTTGGCCCCCCACATGTGCTGCCAACTCGGTGCCTCTCCCATTGTAGTGCTCGAATATCTCGTGCAGCAATGGACACTTGGCGTCCTTTCGGTCGCGTTTCTATCGTTTCTATTGCTTTAGAAATGGCTACATTTGAGCATGAAACGACGCAGAACATTTCCAAGTAGAGTGTGTTTAGTTTCGACAGGTTTCATTCGTATTTAGGAAACGAAACAGTTTAGAACTCTAGTT
>KV739545.1:225-10335 GCA_000468175.2 Phytophthora cryptogea
TGAGCGATGATGCCGAGCGCCTTCGCGTCGTTCACGAGCCACGCCTCTGTGATCTCGTTCTCAGGTTTGATCACTTGCACATGCGCGAGGAGCCCCTTTCTTGCCAAGGTCATGCGCATGTTGTACTCCCAGTGGAAGTAGTTTCCACTGCCAAGGAGGACTTCGGGTTTCTTGGTCGTCGTCATGCTTGGGCGTTCCGGCGAGGCGTTCCAGGCAGAGTCGTAGGTGCGGCTGTTAACCTATTAGTATTGAGCTTGAGTTTGAAGAGGCAAATGCCGAAGTGAGTAGATTAGAATCCTTTAAACCTGTCCTTCTTGTCTTTCTACACCTCTACTCCCTGTTGCCGTCCTTGTTGTGCACTTGTGGGTGCTTGTGCAAACACCGTTTGCTCAGCTTGCGAACCACTCGATCCGATACCCCAATCATGGGACGGTTCATAGGCGAACCGTTCCACCGGTCACGCCTAACCGTGCAGAGCCGGTGTACTTAGCAACACATGTCCATTCCACGAAGCAGCCATTAGAGGGGTCACGCCGATATTGTTGCGCACGTTGAGCGAAGCTCCCTTCTCAACGAGTATTCTCGCCACATCAAAGTGTCCGTCGAAACAGGCAATTCCCAAAGAGGTGGAGCCCTTTTGGTTCTGTTTCTCGATACTCGCTCCCTTTTCCAACAAAAATGATACCACATCAGCGTGACCGATGTAAGACGCAAGTAAAAGTGGAGTCCCTCCTAGATTATTTTCCAGATCAATAGCAGCTCCTCTTTCAACAAGCAATTTCACCACGTCAGCGTGACCATAATAAGCTGCTACCAGAAGTAGAGTACTGCCATCCGTATCTTGTATGTCCAGATTCACATCACCCTCGATCAAAACTTGAACAACATGAGTGAAACCTCTCTCACAGGCCGTTTTGAAGTTAATGGCGTTGTCGCCAATTCTAGCACCAAATTGAGGCTCTCGACTGCCCAATGACTTATTTTTTTTAAGTTCTGGAATATCATCGTTGTTGGTTAGTACTTTTTACCTGGTTATCAGAATGACTATGAGACGAATCCCCATTTTTGATACTTCCTCGACGTTCGTCGGCATCCTAAGACCTCTCGTAGTTTTGGAACCAGTAGCTGGTCCAGTGCCAATCTGGACACTACCTAGTTCGTACCCACTGCTCTAAAACTGACGGTTGGGCTTTAGGAGCGACTGACTGCTTCAGTGACTATCACTCCGATTGTACCAAATCGACAAGCAACCAAGTTGTAGCTCAAGGAAATACCGCGGAGGAATGATTGTCTGAATCTGGTCATGATGTCTCTAAATGTAGGTTTATGGAGCAGAATAAGGACTTTGTATTCTAATTCGCGCGATACATGTACTAAATTACTTAATTAAGTAAAGAACAGTCTGATGTGTTCACGATCAACAGGGCGACTGCATTCCGTATGTTTGCATCTCTTGATCTGTTGCGGTTGTCGTGATGATGCCATTCTTTTGTCCCATTTCGCATTTCCTCTTGTTCACCAATTTACCAGCAACTCGTTTCAAGAACGTAAAGTATGCGGCTTAACATCGCTCTGTTTGTCATTGGTGTTGCCTTCGTTGCA
The DNA here is from genome assembly GCA_000468175.2 of Phytophthora cryptogea. Taxonomy (NCBI): domain Eukaryota; phylum Oomycota; class Peronosporomycetes; order Peronosporales; family Peronosporaceae; genus Phytophthora; species Phytophthora cryptogea. The sequence goes on from KV739545.1 coordinate 1,828, forward strand.
ATTAGTGACGCGTTTTCAATAACCACAGCAGAGAAGGTCAATACTCTGGAACGAACGACCATCCACAGTGTTGCAAGCAAGAGGTTTTTAAGAACTACTAACGAACAAGAAGAAGATGGAGAAGAACGAGCGATTCTAAGTGAAAAAGTACTGATGAAGATGAGTAAACTTGCAGACGATTGGAATTTGCAACAACTGTCTAAGAAACTGGAGCACAAGTCGTGGCTTGTAGCAGGCGAAACCCCTCAAACTATGTTCAGAAAATATGAATTCAAGGGCAAAACGTTAGAGCAATTGAAGGAGGACCCGCGCTATCTTCGTTACGAAGGCTTCGACGACATTTGGCTCGCAGCACAGCACAAGAGGGGGACAATTCTGACCGTCGATGCTTGGAAAAAGATGATGGAAGCTCAGCAGAAGCAGAAGAAAAATGCTGCATAGTACACTATGATTTAGCAGAATTCAGTCACGTCGAGATGGTTGGTATCTTCACAGCCGGAAGCAACTTTGACCCCACAAAGAAGAGCATCTCAAAACATTTACTTCAAGTACTGCTCAAGAGAAACGAGACTGTAGTGTTCAGAAAATATTCTGCTCAAAACTGGGTGCGTGCTGATGTGGGTTCCTGCTCATGGCCGTGCAGCTTCTTCTTCATCGTTTAATCTTCGTCATTCTCCAAATTACTTTTTGTTGATCATGTTCGATACCATTGTTGGAGCCCTGCGGAAATTGGTAACGCGAAATGTTCGGACAGATAACCAGGCAGAAGACACTCAAGAGAATGAAGTTACTGCTCTTCAAATTGCGTGTCGAAATGGCCAACTAAATGCAGTTGAAGAGTTATTAGCCGCTGGAGTTCCAGTCGATGCACAGGATCAAGATGGTAACACGCCGTTAATTTACGCAGCTGCAGCGGGCCAAGTTGACACCATAAAATTCCTTTTGAAGAACGGAGCGTCCATTGATTCAGGCAACAACGTAAATTGGACTGCACTTACGAGTGCTGCGTGGAGTGGTCAGTCCAGTGCTGTAGAAATTCTACTTCAGATGGGAGCTAACGTCGACAAGCAGCTTTTAAATGGAGCTACAGCTCTACGAGTTGCGTGTCAGAATGGACGAGTGGAGTCTGCTCAGTTGATAATTCAAGGAGGTGCAAACGTTAATGCACCAAGCGAGGACGACAGTACTCCTTTAATCGCAGCGGTGCAACAAGGATGTGTTGCTATTGTTCAGCTACTTGTGGAGAAAGGAGCAGCAATTGATTTGACTGACAACAAAGGATGTACTGCCTTGGCCTACGCAGCACTTAAAGGCAACGTTGGTGTGGTAGAATTTCTACTAAATCACGGAGCTGACGTCAATAAACAGTTTCTACGTGGATTCACAGCTTTGATTCTGGCGAGTGAGAACGGGTTTCTTGAGGTTGCACAAGTGCTAATCGATCATCGTGCTGATGTTGACAAAGCGGATCAAGACAACAACTCGCCGCTCATTTTTGCTGCTCAAAATGGGCACGAAGACGTTGTGAACTTACTCGTAACTTGTGGAGCTTCGACCGACTCGATGAACAAGGCAGGACTGACTGCAGTCGCATTTGCAATTCTAAACAACCACGTCGAGATTGCCAAGATTTTGTTGGTAAATGGAGCAGACGCTAACCAGAAGCTTGTCGACGGTATGACTACGCTAAGCTTTGCAATTCAAGGTGGGTTTGAGAATGCTACCTGCGTTCTTCTTGACTGTGGTGCTGCGGTGGACTTAACTGATGAAGAGGGTAATACTCCATTAATTTGGGCTGCTCTGGGTGGCAATACTACTATGGTTCAGCTACTTTTGAGGAATGCGGCTTCAGTTGACCTGTCGAATCATGAAGGCTGTACTGCTTTATTCTACGCGTCGGTCAAGGCTTATCCTGATGTGGCAAAATTATTGCTTGGAGCTGGGGCTGATCCTAACAAACGATGTTCAGAAGGGAGAACTGCGCTTGCTGCCGCGTGCGAGCTTGGGCATTTGAAAGTGGTTGAAATTCTCGTTCAAGCTGACGTTGACATTGAAATGGTTGATTCAATGGGGAGTACTCCACTTTTCCTAGCTGCTCGAAGCGGTCACGTTGCTGTGGTGAAGTTCTTGTTGGGACATGGAGCAATGACTGAATCAACAGATAACGAAGGTTGGACTGCACTCATGGCCGCTGCGTGGAGGAATTGCACTCAAGTGCTGTATTTACTGTTATCAAGGGGTGCAAGCATCGAGACACAGCTACCAAACGGTGAGAGGTCTCTGGCTATTGCTTCTGAAAGTGGGAATTTCGACGCTGCTCGACTGCTCTTAGAAAATGGTGCGGAAGTTGACGCACCAAGTAACGATGGTACTAGTGCATTGCACCTGGCAGCTCAAAACGGCCACGTTGTCGTGGTTCAATTACTCTTGGAGAGCAACGCATTAATTGATTTACGGGATATTGCTGGTTTCACGGCACTTGTGTATGCGTCAGTGAACAATCATGCTGACGTCGTGGAATTCCTACTTGACTATGGGGCAAGTGTCGATAGTCTACTTTCTGACGGATCCACAGCTCTCAGTTTTGCCTGCAAATGCGGACACACGAATGTCTCCAAAGCGCTGATTGCCCGAGGTGCTTCGCTCAATTTGCCTGAACAGGGCGATAATACGCCACTGTATTGGGCTGCGACTCGAGGCGAGTTGGATCTTATGGAGCTTCTGATTGAGAATGGAGTAAACCTAGCTACCCAGTTTTCAAACGGATCAACAGCGCTTTGTATTGCCTGCGACGGCGGCCATTTAGATGTCACTCGAGCTCTCCTTGAAAGCGGCGCATCGATCAATCTGTCAAACAAAGAAGGCTTGACTCCTTTGATGATTGCATCTCGAAAAGGGCATGCTGAGCTAGTGAAGTTACTGCTGGAATTTGAAGCAGCTGTGAACTTGACCAGCAGTAACAACTGGACTGCATTGATGTTTGCTTCGTTTCACGGTCATTTTAACGTTGTGAAGGTATTGGTTCAGGGAAAAGTTGACATTGATCAGATGGGGTTAAATGGAGTCACTGCCCTTCAAGTCGCGTGTTGGGAAGGACACTCGGAGGTGGTGCGAGTTCTTATCGAGAATGGTGCATCCACGAATTTAGCTAACGACGGCGGTGAGACTCCTTTAATGGCTGCCTTACTCCACGAACACTTTGGGGTAGCGTCATTACTTGTGAAGAGTGGTGCTGTCATTGATGCACACGCAGCAAGTCAAGCAACTGCACTTGGAATTGTCTCTGCTAAAGGCAAAATTGACGGAGCTCGATTTCTTTTGGAGGAAGGAGCAGATATCGACCTGGTAGGTGAAATGGGTAAATCACCGCTAATGTGGGCTGCCACTACTGGGCAGATCGAAATGGCAACTTTTCTAGTAGACAACGGAGCGTCAATTGATTCAGTAGATCATGATAAATGGACTGCACTGATGATGGCTGCTGAGCGAGGCCATGCAGACATCATTAACGTGCTGCTTGAAAAGAACGCAATGATTGACACGAAACTTCCCAACGGCTCAACTGCACTGCACATTGCTTGTGAGCACGGCCACATTAGCTGCGTTGTGAACTTGGTGAATGCTAGAGCAGATCTTGAGTCAGCTGATGTTGAAGGGTATACGCCACTTTTGTTGGCGGCGCAGCTCGGATTCTCCGAAATTGTCCAATTTGTAGTGAACCGAGGTGCAAATGTGAATGCCCGTCTACCAAGTGGAAGTACAGCCTTGCTGACCGCGATTTGGTTCAAACGTTTAGCAGTTGTTCGGATTCTTCTTGATAGTGGAGCGGATGTTACCTTGTGTGGAGATTTTCAGAACTGGCCAGCGTTAACCGCAGCATATTTCAGCGGGTATCCCGAATTTGTGCAGCTCATCTTTGAACGAGTTTCGCAGGACAATTGCAACCCCGCAGAAGAAACACATTATGGTCCAAGACAGGTGCCAAATGATTCAGTCGATCAGAAACAGCGAAACCGTGATACGGCACTGCGGATTGCATGTGAGCAAGGACAACTGAAAAATGTCGAGAGACTTTTAGGCAGCACTGAGGTTATCAATTTGGCGGATTCAAGAGGCCATACACCTCTCATCAGTGCGGCGATAGCAGGCCACACCGACGTTATAAAGTTGCTGCTTGAAAAGGGGGTGGACATCAACAAACGCGGGCCGAATGGAGCTACAGCGCTTCAGATAATGTGCCAAAACCTCCTAATTGACGTTGATATAGCTCTTTCAGTCTCAAAACTTCTCCTCGAAAATGGCGCCATGGTTGATTTGAGAAATGAAGATGGTGATACGGCACTCATTCTAGCAGCGCATAATGGCCACCCAGCTATCGTCGAGCTGCTAGTACATTTTGGAGCTTCCGTTGACGCAACAAACGATGAAGGTTGGACTCCATTGATTGGAGCTTCGTCAGTAGGTCGCACTGCAGTGGTAACTTTTCTTTTGGGGAAAACGGCGTTCGTTGACAAGCGAGGACCTGAGAGTACCACCGCTTTGGGGTTTGCTTGTCTAAACGGTTATCCCGCAGTCGCCCAAGCTCTACTGGAAAATGGAGCGAGTATTGACATGGTCGATTGCCAAGGTGACTCCGCTCTCTTGGTCAGTGCTTACAACGGGCATATAGATGTCGTCAAATGTCTACTTGAACGTGGTGTCTCCGTTAACGTGGCGAACAACAAGGGCTGCACAGCATTGATGAGAGCTTTATGGAATGGACACATCGAAGTCGCGATGCTGCTGCTTGAAAATGGAGCTGACATTGAAATGCTTGGTCCGAAAGGAAGTACATCTTTAGTGATTGCTTGTCAGCAAGGAAATCTGGATGTTGTTAGATTCCTCGTTCATAATGATGCGATGGTTGATGCAGCTGATGAGGATAACAATTCTCCGCTCTTTCACGCTTCGAGAAATGGACACACGGCTATTGTGGCTTTGCTTTTGGAGAATCGAGCACTTGTGAATAAAGTCAATGACGATGGATATACTGCGCTCATGATAGCTGCAATTAACAACCACATCGATGTAGTGAGACTGTTACTCGACCAAGGAGCAAGCATCGATATGCAGCTTCCAAGTGGATTAACTACGCTACTTTTGACTTGTTTGGAAGAGCTGGTGCAAGTCGCTGCAGTTCTCATTGAGCATGGCGCAGCGGTTAATTTACCGGAGCAAAGTGGTAACACACCATTGATGGTGGCAGCTGGAATTGGCAACGCGGACCTGGTGCAATTGTTAGTGAACGCGGGAGCTTCCATTCATTTGAAGAATAGCGACGGAATGACAGCACTGATCTGTGGTGCTTCAGGCGGCAATGCAAATGTTGTAGCAATACTACTTGAACATGGTGCAGAAATTGACGAGGAGGCTAGAGATGGGTCCACTGCTTTGCTAACTGCGTGCGAGGAAGGGCACCTCGACGCCGTAAAGCTACTAATCGACAGTGACGCCGGCTTTGATGTACAAGGCATGATGGGCTTTCTCAATGCTGCACAGGAAAATGGGCACACTGAGGTGTTTGAATACTTGAAACACTTCTTCACTACGGCAATTTTTCGTTGCGTCATGGAAAATGAGAACTCGGAGGAGTCAGACGCTGATAGCGACGTGGATGTTAACGCATTGCTATCGGATTGATGATGTACAAACCAAAGCTACGCACATTGTTACCTGATAAACAGATCGACCTCTACTACCTGCCGAATTTTCAGTCCTCGAAGGAATAATACTCCCACGGCTCAAAGGGGTCTTCCCAGTCCTCTAAATCGCCAGCTTCGTACTTCTTCATCTCTTCGTCTGTAAGTAAACACGAGTCGAGCGCTGCACGAATCCGCGCGATGTCGTCGTCCTCTTTGGAAAATCGACCGATGAACACAAGTTCCTGTCCTCGGTCTCCGTACTTGCGAGCCATGAGTTCCGAATAATTGGGCAGCTCCTTCATTGTTCTAGTACGCTCCTCTTCGGGCAACGCAGCAATCCACATGCCACCATTGGCAAGTGTGCAGTACAAACCTGCTTGGGACATCGTGCCGTAATTGTACGGCCGACTACCAAGCCAGAAGACTCCTTTGCTGCGAAGAAGGTTTTTGAAAAGCCCGTTCTTCTTGCCTTCGAGTCGTTTAGCGATTTCTTGGTCATCAAGAGGTTCACCGTCCTCTTCAGCCTCCATTTCTTGGTCCCCATCGGCATCTTCGGCTTCTTCATTTTCTACATCTTCCTCTTCGTAGTCGTGATCATGGCCGTCTTCGTTTTCATCCGACGGGAACGGAGGCAGCGTCGGAGCCTCGACAATGACAAACTCGTCCTGAAGGATGCCGGTAAATCGTGCAGGGTGGAATGGACGCGATGCCGAGTACAGGAACGACCCGATGCCGTATTCGAGCGTCTCCGGCACATGAGGAACTGTGAGTGACTCGAGCCATCCCGTTTGGTTGGAAGCACGCTCGAACGAGAACAACTTGGTGCCGAGAATCATCTTGGGGTCCACTCGGCCTTTGACCGTGCGCTCAATCTTGGCGTACGAGTTCAGACGACGAAGCACTTTTTCAATGGCCTCGACGTCCTTCGCAGACACCAAGTCAGTTTTGTTGAGCAGAATGATGTCGGCGAACTCGATTTGATCAATCAAGAGATCAGTGAGCGTGCGTGCGTCTCCCTCAGGCAGTTGACTTCGGTTCTCTTCAATGTCTGCGAGCATCCGAGGGTCATCGAAGACGTGGAAGAACGTCGCTGCGTCTACGACCGTCACACAGGTGTCTAACAGAGCAATGTCACGCAGCAACGGCAGCTTTTCACCGTCACGAACCAGCAATTCATCAAGCTGAACCGTAGGAATTCCAGTCGAAGCCGAAGGTGACGAAGCGCTAGTGTCGTCGCCCGACGATGCTCCGGACTCGATGCGTGAGCGCTTGGAACTGCTTGGAGACAATGCAGGATCGACCTTGATGACTTCCGTCGCTTGGTCTTCAGCACCCTCAGGAAGCTCAAACACGAAAGTCTCCGCAACTTGCATGGGCTCACTGATACCCGAACTCTCGATCACAATGTAGTCGACTTCACCCTGTTGAGCGATACGAGCGATCTGCTCGAGCAGGTCGACACGCAGTGTACAACAAATGCACCCGTTCTCGAGACGAACAAGTTGCTCTTCACGTTGCAGGACACCAGCGGAGGCCACGAGGTTCGCGTCGATGTTGAGTTCGCCCATGTCGTTGACGATCACCGCCACTCGTAGAGCATGGTCCTTGTTTTTGAGGATGTGCTGGAGAAGTGTCGTCTTGCCACTACCCAGAAAGCCTGAGAGCAGGGTCACTGGGATTCGATTGCCATCCTTCTTGTTGTCGATCTCGGTGGAAAGTGGCCGCTTGTTCGTCGGAGAGTCCGTTGTTGCTCCAGCCATTGCGATGTGAAGTAGGAGCTTGGTGATGAGTGCCAACTTGAGGTGGCAAATTGGGAAATGAGCACTGGACAGACAGCAAAATATCGAGAAGTCATGGAGACCACCAACCTGAAAACACTTGGACGACTGCAAATGGGTGAGTGTCCGCCGTCGGCCAAGCGCTTCCAAAGTACAGTACGTTTTGGTGGTCTGCCTCCATATTGAAGCGATTCTGGTGGTGAGCATCATTTGTCCGACGAAGTTGTCCGACGACTGCGGTTATGTATTTCCCATAGTTTACAGCATCGAGTTGATCATCCGCCGTCGGATTTTCGAGGCATTCGCTTCAAGATGTGCCTTTGAATTACAACATGAGATTCATTAAGTAATAAATGTACAGCCAGCACAGCACGCCTTCATCTTGGGACGACGTTGAAGACCGTTCTACACTAATCGACTACATGTAGAGAGCGCACCAATCCATCTACAAAACTACATGTAGTATCATAAGTGCCCACAAAACTCTATTAGTTCGAATATGACCATACTCTTCTGCAATCGAGATGGATACACTGTATAATGTAGCCATTTATTGGGTGGTACAAGCGGTTGGGTGAAATTAATTCAGTTTTCAAAAACCCAGTGGGTGAAACTTCCCAGAATGGGTTTCCCACTAATGCATCGGACGGTCCCTACGACACACACGACGCTGCCCCCCACTAACCCAAGCACATGAGTAGCACCCCCTCTCTCTCCCAGCCACCTCTCACGCCCCCTGTACGCTACGCAGCCTCCTTCGTTGCTCCAGCCGTGGGTCCAACCCAACTTCCTACAGTTTTTGTCAATTTCTAAAAATACCTTGTTTTGACAATTCAGCTGTGCCGATCTTAACGTTTTGTAGTTGACGTATGGGTGCAGATCCAGTTGTGTTTTATTATGGAGTTCTTCAAGTCAAGGGTTCACATTAAGTTTTGCTGCTTCGAAGACCAATTGCTGTTCAGGTTTCATGGGCAATTGGCCTTGCACCGGAAGAAAAGATAGCGTCGTGGAGAGAGCGGGTGATGAACGTCTGGATACCCAGCCAGAAA
>AUWJ02012336.1:0-13510 GCA_000468175.2 Phytophthora cryptogea
TGAAACGCCGCTTCAACTTGGGTCGACCACCGAAATTCGTTTTTGCCAATACAAATGTATTCAAAACTTGCAGTTCCTTCGTAAAAACACACCAAGAGTCTTAAGCTCCTTTTTAGGCTAAACCACCACGATTTAGAATTAATTCGGGGTTTCTGCTCGAAAAAAACGATCTTGCTTGACCAGGATGCCGGAGCCCGCGCCGGCGTACGCGCCTCCTTCGTCCGTGGAGGTGGAGGGCCCCCCGAAGCGGCCGGCGCAGACGGAGCGCCTTCTCCACAGCTTGCACGCGTGGGGCGAGCTCTCCCCGTTGCTCTTCGTGGGGTTGTCAGACGGCACGCTACGCAGCTACGTGGCGGACGGCCGCGCCGGCTTCGTGCGCTGGCAGGCGGACTACAAGCGGCTGTTCCACGCCTGCAGCCGCTTCCTGGACGCCTGGGGCGTCTTCGCCACGCTGGCCGACAACCGCCTCAAGCTGCTRGACCTGCCGCTGCAGAGCAACCCGCAGCTGGACGGCGGAGCCCGCGGCATCGTGGCGCGCGACGACAMCAAGGGCGCCACGTTCTTTGCGGCCCACGAAGCGGCCAAGACGCTGTGTGTGCTGCTTAAAACCAATACATTAAAGGTCTTTGACTGGACCGTGAACAGGGTCCTGGAGCCGCGCGCGCAGCACGAGCTGCAGACGCTGCTGCTGCCGTCGTTGCTACCGGTGCAGCAGCTGCTTCTGCTAAGTGAGAGCCACGCCTTCATCCAGGGCAAGAAGGACTGGGTCGTGCTCAATCTGGACAGTGGCAGGGTGCTGAGCGTCGCGGAGGACGTGATGCAACGGGTGAACGAAGCACTCGAAGGAGCTACCGGAGTGTGCGAGGCGACGGCGCTGCCCAGTCGCTACGCCGCCCGACGACGACAGAATGTGCTGGACTTGCTGCTGTGTGGTAAGCAACGTGGTGTCATTTTGACGATCGGGGAAGAGACCAAGACGGTGAACCCTGCCGACGAAGAGGACAAAGATATCTATGGAGCGTTTGATCACGATGTCAAGGACTTCGACAAGGAAGAAGCGGGAAAAGCTCTTGATGTGTCGACAAGTCAGTTATGCATGAAGGTTGAGCGAGGGCTGACGTACAACACGCCGCCGCGTGGGGTGTACTATCATCACCCGTTCTTGCTGCTGGACCAGGCCGAGAAAATTGCAGTGTACAACTTCGGCACTTTGCAAATGGTGCAGACACTTCCAGTGAAGACTCCTTATGGCGGCTGCGCTGCGATCAATGTTGCGTCTGCTACGGTGGCTGGGGCTTCCCAGCTTAGGGACGATCGGCCTGCTGCCTTCTTTACAGTGTCCCCGCCCTTCGACGTTCAAATACACCAGATGCTTCCGATTGCTCAGCAAGTCGCCACTTCTATGGGGAATCGCTGCCTGGAAGATGCTGTCGCACTTTGCAAACTCTGTCCAGAGGAGAGTCCACTGAGTGATGCTGATCAACGCAAGCTATATGCCGACTATGGATTCGAGCTGTTCCGATTGGCACACCGACAGGAAGCCATGCACTTCTTTTACGAGAGTAACGTTGACGTTATGGAGGTTTTGTTACTCTTTCCTCGGAACCTGCTTCCTCGCAAGGCCAGCGCGCTACGGAAGGACAACAGCAACACTAAAAATGATCACGCTATGGAGGGGGACGAATTAGTGGAGAGTCTATTGGCCGTGATTGGATTCCTTCGTCGCAAGCGCAACTCCTATTTGCACCAGAAAGACGAACCGTTCACTATGGGAATTCGCTTACGACGCAATCTTGGATCTAGTGAAGAGGGTGCGCTAGAACTCATTGATACCATGCTAGTGAAATGTCTCGTGGTGGTGGCTGAAAAGGGTGAATATGAAGAACGAGCGAAGCTTGCACTTCTTGAAGTGGTCACCGGTCAGAATTGGTGCGAAATTGGCGAAGCAGAGATTTTCTTACGTGCTCATCGCCGCTTTAAAGCGCTGCTGGCTTTTTATTCTGCACGAAAATTACATCGTAAGGCTCTTGAGTTGCTGGAAGATTTGGAGCGTAGCGCTGCGTCGGCCGCAGCATTGTCCGAAAAGAGCGACAAGCCACAGAATACTGATGATCTGCAGTCATCGCATGACTACATGGTGCTCATCGCACAGTACCTTCGGGTGTTGGGCAAAAAGCATGCCGAGCTGGTTTTTGAGTTTTCACGCCGTGTGCTGTCGGTAAATCCAACACTTGGGCTTTCAATCTTTACGCAACGTGAGGTACCAATTTCTAAAACAGACATCGACCCCGCGGCAGTACTTCAACACTTGAAGAGCTGTACTATCGCTGGCACTAACTCCAGTGCAGATTCAGGAGAACCCGAAGGGGGCGCCGAGGACACTTCCAAGCCGATTCTGCCATTGACTAGTAGTCAAATGCTGGCAATTGAGTATCTCACGCAAGTTATTTACGAAGGAACATACCAGCTTACTCCAAGATTGCACGACGAGGTGGTCTACCTCCTTCTCGATTCAATTCAGGCTAAAACTCCGCAGAACCAACGCCTGACGAGCCGGGTCGAGTCACAGCGTGGTATGACAGGGGTGTTACGACGAAAGCTGCTCGAGTTTCTCGAGTTTCCTGGAGCTGCCTACCACCCGGAACGCATCCTAAGTCGTACGCCCGTTGAAATGGTGGACGAGCACGCAGCACTGCTGTCAAAGCTTGGACGCCATCAGGAGGTACTTCAGCTATTTGCTTTGGAACTAAAGGATGCAGCTCTCGCGGAGGCCTATTGCAATCGTTGTTACGAATCGAAGACAGCTGACTCTTCTATCTACTCGACGCTGCTGAAAATTTACTTGCGACCTCAATTTCTCAACGGTGGGTCGACAACCGGGACCACGTCTCCAGTTATTGGCTCTCCATCTAAGCCTTCACCTTTATGGAATCGTTCTACAAGCTCTGGATTGCAAAGTGAGGCTGTAAACGCGGCCATCAACGTGCTGAACAAATACGCAGAGCGTATCGATGTATCTACAGCTCTCGAGCTTTTGCCTGCTGACGTTGCCGTTGCTCCGTTGGCAGGATTTTTCCGCCGTGTACTTGAGCGCCAGGTCCAGCGTTTCCGCAACGGCCAAGTGAAGAAGCAGCTTTCGAAGATGGAGAATTTCAAAGTGCGTGAACAACTTTCTGTTAAGCGCAAAGGATCTGTCACCGTGTGGTCATCGCAGTGCTGCCAATCGTGCGGAAAAAAACTTGGCGTTGGCACATTTGTGCGCTTGCCTAATGGCACCTTGCTGCACTACTCCTGTCAGCCGGTTCCATAGGCTCAAAGATTATGCTGGGGTGAGATCGTATCCTCTGAGCGTCACGGGCTTTTTCCACGAGGACTGGCCGGTAAGTTTATCAAAATAATAGTACTGTCGTGAGTTGGGATCAAATACTTTTTGGATCCGTGCTTGTAGCAAACGATGAAGTTCAAGGCGGGCTGCGGCGCAGCGCATGAAGGTGAACAAGACCTGTTTGGCCTCGCTGGGCTGTGTGACAGTCTGCGAGCGCCGCCTTTTAATGATCTTAGTCTCCTTGATATCTCTGTCGTCACCCACAAGCAGTGCCGGCTTCTCCCATTTCGCTACGCCCGTCTTGCAGTTGTAGTAATAGTAGTGTTCGGTGGTTGGGTCGAAGATTTTCTCGTACGCGTCGAAAAGTAGCTCGCGCAGCTCGATCTTAGCACGACGTGTACGCCACATTCTCTGAAGCCGCGAAGCTGCTTCATCACGAGATATCAGACGCAGTCGCTGCAGTCTTCGCTTGTGTCGTTTGACACGTGCTCGTTCACTAGTTCGCTGTAAGTTGGTGATAGCAGCCAAGGCTGATGCTTTCGGGGCAATCAACGTGCTTTTTCGTCTTCCCGAAGCGGAGGAAGTGGCCGAGTTGTCAAAGAGTTCAAGGTCGTAATCGCCCAGCACAGCCGGTTTGAACCAGGTTGCGGTCCCTGCTACACTGTCGTAGTAGTAAGGCTGGCCGGACACGGGGTCCAGCATTTTGCGATACCGTCGGCTCAGCAACTCTAACATCGTCTTTCGTGTTGCAAACCTCCGGTACAGCGCCTGAATCGTACGTGCCGCACCCTCATCACTGTTGAATTTCTCGGTTCGCAGCATTACAGCGTGTCGCCTTTTGCCGGCCTTGGCTTCGTGAGATGAACTTTGTTCATCGTCTTCCTCGTCATTGAGAAGAAGCCGAGGTTTCTCCCAGGAAGACTCCTTCGTGGTGATGTTGTAGTAGTAATATCTACCGGACGTGGCATCCCATAGCTTTTTAATTCGAGAGCGCAGAATTCGGCGCATGAATTCCCGTCCTCGATGGCAACGATACGCGTGCTGCACAATTCGAGCAGCTTCGTCGGGGCCCATATTGGCAAACCTCGTCAAGCGCAGGATTTCGACAGGCTCACCTAGATCATAGAGCTTTCGCAGCAGAGGAGGGGGATCCCATAACTTTGCTGCTGGGTCTTTCTTAGCCTCCTTGGAAACCCCGGGCTTACGCACATGGTAAACGCGTTCTTTCTCCATGTCAAAATGCTTCTCGTACCGTTCTCGCAGCAGCTTCATCGTCAGCCGCTGCGCCAGAAACCTTCGCCACGTTGCCTGCAATTTGGTCGCAGCCTCGACAGGGGTGAACGGGGGTGATATGCGTGGTGAAGCATCCGGGTCACGAATTGGGACTTCATACTCTTCACTCAATTCCACAGGACGTGCCCACGACTTGATGCCCTGCCACATATTGTAGTAGAAGAACTCGTTGTGTGCAATGCTGAAGATACGCTGATAACGTTGTTCTCGAGCACGCTGCATTACACGCCGAGCTCGTCGCGCACGGTACAAACACTGCAGCTTGCGTACAGCTTCGTATTCGCCCATGGCAACCCCAGGACGCCGCGTTCCATGCAATTGACGCTCGTGGGAGCAATTACGACACATCCACAAGCGTAGCGGTGAAGGTTGAAACCCATTGCATCGCCAACAGAGGCGACAGAGTGGATGAACAATTGCTTCAATGTCGACGTCTTCAATGCGTTTGGCTTCACGAAGCTCTTCAGCTTCTCGTGCGCGTCGGTCAGCAAACGGTTCAAGGCGGGTAGGAGATGGTACTTGGTAAGACGTATTCCTCGCGTTTGCACCCTTGCTGAACGGAGGCAACGGGTTTGACGTGCATAGCGGCAGTGCCGGTAATTTCGACAGATCCAACCTTGGAACGACTACGGGTTTCTCTCGCCACAGTCGAGGAACTTCAGGCCACTCATAGCTTGCGGCGTCTCGAGAAACTGTGTTGAATATGGTGAAAGTACGCCCACACGCAAGTGAAGCAACACGTCCAAACCGCTCGCCACCAGGCAATCGAAGTTCTGATGGGACCCCGTGAAATGCTCGAGTACTTCCCCAGGTGAAAATTCGATTATCGCTTGTCAGCGCTGCTGTATGGTGTATTCCGCATGCTAGACGCGTAGCCAGCACTTCTTCATCAATTTCGCGAGGTGGTAGACGGACAACATCCGGCTCGTACGTGACTTGAGCATTACCTGCTCCTAACTGTCCATAAACACCTGTGCCCCAGGTGAAGACGCGACCACCATCATTTTTCAGCTGAGAAGCTGAAGCAGCGATGCACGCACTATGCCAAGCTCCACAAGCAATCGTGAGAGTAACCAAGTCTGTGAGAGCTCCTTTTACCAAACCCGGCTCGCTAATATCGCTTCGTTTCGTTGTTCGACCTTGACCCAATCGCCCACCATCAGTGCATCCCCAGGTATATACTTTGCCGTCGGAGCTTAACGCCATCGAGTGCAGCACACCGCAAGCAACTTGTCGTATCGAAATGGCACGGAGTGCAGCAACTTGATGCATCACCGCTGCCCGAGGAAAAGTTGTTGGTGAGTTTTTGGCTGGAACTTCGACAGGTTTGTTATTCGTTCCACTTGACGGACTGATACCAAGCTGTCCGTGTGAATTGCTACCCCAGCAGAAGACTACCCCTTGGTGGCCCGCAACATTATCGCACACCGCAATGCTATGATGGCCTCCAACAGCAGCGGCAACAGCCTGGTAATTAGCGATTGCTCCAACAACCGTCGCTCGATTTCGCGCTACCTGGGCTGCAGTCTCTGCTACAAAACCCAAAGCTCCGTGTGCATTGTCACCCCAGCTGAAAAGTTCACCAGCCTTGGCGAGAGCCATTGCATGCCCCCGCGCGACATACACTCGATCCACATGCTCGGTGCGCAATGTATGCAGGAAAATGGGCGTGGCAAGCCAGTGACTTTCTCGAGGAGTTGACTCAAATTCATCACGTCGATGAATAGTACTGCATAGCCCAACCTGAGACGCCAAACCTCCTGTGCGACACAACCACGCCGCTCCTCGAGCACCATCCAACGCGTACACAGCGTCCGACTCTGAGCCCTATAACATTAAACCATCAGGAAGATGCAAACGTGGAAATCAAAGTCCAGACGACCGACGTACCGCCGCGATGCTTGTGATGTAGTGGCCTCGAAGCGGATGAATGTCAACGAGATCAGCTCCAGGATGTGCCTCGCAGAAGTAGACACTGCCTTGAGCCCTTCGGCGGTTTTCAAGCGCTCGCGCTGCAGCCTGTGCAGCTACGTCGTTCGCCAGCACATGTTGGTCTACCCAGCGCTGAATCCGACAGATAAGCAGGACCTTTTTGCCCGTCGACGGCAAATTGAGTGTCAACGCCAATAGTCTCAGCTCTTCACGTGATAATCTCCTCAAATCCACGTTACGCCAATGCTGTCGACTTCGTGCATGGCCGAAAGCTCGCAACGAGGTGAATGTGAAGCGCACGTTTTGGCGAGAGCGTTGGAATGCCTGACGCAACAAATGCGACCTGAAGCACCTCTGGATCATCGTTGCAGCGAGTCGCTTTCGGCGCTTGGAGCGACCGGGTTTCCATCCTGGCTGCAACTTGCGTTTGGCGGCCTTGATCTTCGTCTTCTGCTCAGCTCGGGCCCGCCGCGTCAAGTGCTGGTCCATCGCAGAACTTCACCGAGGGCAACGTGCCCTGGCCGAGGCTCGACAACAACAAACGCGCCGTTTCATCGATACAAAGTCGTCTGAATTGGAGTGCCCGCTGCCGGGCTTATAACTGCGCATCTAGCTCCTAAGGGAGTTCTAGTCATCGTTCATCCATTCCTGAACATCACCGCTCCGCTCTCCTAGAAAACGCCAACGATCCAACGCTGGTACTTATCGTACCAACGCGTTCGCCAGTTGTCAAGTGACGCATCAATAAGCTCGTGCACAAAGTCCTCGCACGAATTGATGTCCAGGTCCGGTTGGAAGCGGGCAGCTAGACGCTCCACTGTCCCCTTAGGATCGCCAGCAAAGCACGGCAAATGCTCATTGCCATGCAGCATCATTTCCACGAGCAAAACAAACCGGTGACGATACTTGCGCGCCACGAGGAATGAGCGCACACAAAGCGAGCGGAATCGTCGGAAGTGTGCCGAACGCGGGCCGCCCATTAGCTCCACAAAATCCGCCGTAAGCTTAAACGGTGCCTGCTCGAAGGCCATGTTGCCCGGGTTGTTGGACAAGATGAAGCCGAAATCAATGTGGATGATGTGGCCCTCAGCGTCCAGCAAAAGGTTGCCGTTATGTCGGTCTTTAATCTGAAGCAGGTAGCACACGATCGCGTAGCCCGCCATGCTGCTCACGAAGTTGGCCCGAGCTCGACGGAACTCTGGAGTGCTCGGGTCACCAAAATGCCTCGTGAAGAAATCTAGCAGGGTCGTGAATTCTCGGTCATTGCGCTTCAGCGAGTCGATGGAAATCGTATCGGAGATTGCTTCCACGAGACCCGACGTAGCCGAAATGGCGATCACGTCGTACGGGCGGATGAAAACTGGCACCTTAAATTCCTCGAACACCTTGGCAAACTGGTGAATCAGTTGCAAGGCCAACTGCTCTTGACGCAGATCATCATCGCTTTTAACGATAACAGGCAGCAACCTCCAACCGGGAAGCTTTCCGTAGGGGGACATGGACTGAATGCGGCGTTCCTTCTCAGCCCAACGCTCCTTAAATATGACGCATGGAGGCTCACCAGCAGCCAGGTGGCGTGTTTCAGAAGAAGGATCACTGCTTTCGGCTTCCTCGTCTTCTTCCAGCTTCGAGTCGCGTTCGGATAGGTCCTGCAAGAATCGATCCGTGCTGTCAAAACGCGAAAGATGGTGTGGCGAGACGGCTGAGCTTTCGGACTGGGGTGACTGTACAGTGTCCGACTTGGGTGACCACGGGCCGCTACTGACCGAGTCGATATCATCAACATCCGTAGTGACAGGCACGATGGAAGCGGTCATATTCTGACTTCGTGATGTTTCGGGTAGTGCGGGTCGAAGCCCAGACGTACTCGTGTCGACGGTCAGGGTACACTTTGGAAATGCACTTGAACTTTTGAAAAATGGCTGGCTTTGGCTCCTCTCCGGTAAGTCACGGAAGCGCTTAGGCGTATCCTCGCCATACTCGTCATCCTCAACTTTTCCTAGCAAGGCTTCACTCTTGGGGTCGAAATTCTTTCCTCCAGGGGTCTTTCCAACTAGCGTATCAATCAGACCGTGCAACAGCTCCGAGGGCTGAGCCATCTTGTTGGAAATGTGGTGCGAAAACGAGCGAAGGCGTGTTGGACTGCTAGGTGTACGCGATTCACTCCAGAACCCGAGTTTGGCGGCGTCAGGGGACATCAAGGGAGTACGCTCCGAAGCAGAGGTAGTCGTTGTCGCGAGATCTTGCGTACCAGCGTTGTCCCAAAGACTGAGCGTGAATCGACGACCAGTAAACACGCTGCTGCCGCGGCGCTTGTACTGCTGGGCAGCAAGCTCTTCCGTCGGTGACGGGTAGTCCACGACTTCTGCGCACAAAAAGAATGGGACGCGCTCGCGTGTTGAAAACGTGAAGCTTTCATCTACATGGATGTGCTTGAGGCGGTGGTATGAATTTCCAACAGGCAGATACAACGAGTTGCTGGGCAAGTATTGAGTTTCAAGATCTTGAAGCCAAATGCGAAGCTGTCACAACATATAAAGACCGATCGTCAGTCAACAATACCACCGGAAGACAAACTAAAGACGGCTTACCATGTCGTTGCGGCGCTCGTAGGCGACAGCTCTCAAGTTTGACGAGATATTGGCCAAAGACCCCAAAAACGAGGTCTCGAGCTCAAACGGATCAACCCCGGGGGCTAAAGGAGTTTTGGCCGTGATTGCCGAGCCGGCCACACCTCGCTCGAGGTCGTTGTTTTCCTGAAACGTGGCATAGTGGTCATCTTGTGAGCCTGGCAGTAAGGCCTCAACCTCTTGGGCACTTGCCATTACTTCCGATCCACGCTCTGCACGACGCTGCTGGGACTGGGACTCCGAGTTCGTTGGACTGGGCGGGCAGGCAATAACCATCGCCGGCGCTGTGCCTCGCTCCGACACGTCCTCAATCAGCATTTGCACTCTCTGAACGTCGGCATCCATAGAAAACGCCGGGTTGTTCAGGCAGTACGATTGCAAGTACCACAACATCTTGTGTGCGAACACGTGCGACCTGTCAGCAATATCAACAAAGCAGCATTCCTTCAGTCCTCACCCTCATCTCTCTCACTCTCCGTAGCTACTTACACACTGCATTTGCGTAGCAACATTGCGCACAACTGCGGGGAGCGTGCGAACGCCCCGAGCAACAAGAAGCTGCAGAGCTGTGGCAGATAGAATTCAAACTCCTCCTCGTCCCTATCGGACGACGCAGCCAATCTGTCCACGGCTCCTTCCTGGTGCGCAAAGAGCCTCACCATCGCTTCAAACGTCGGGTCCTTTGGCTTGCGTCTTCCAGCCAACTGCTTGCCCAGCGTGGCCCATTTCGACCTCCACTTGGCTCTCGGCGTCTCGCCCATCACATCTCGCAGCAGTTTGTCGTCTGAAAGGCGTCCCCGACTCTTGTTAAGCTGCAGAATATAGCCCAATTGTAGCAGCGTACTGAAGACGGCCAAGCCGCCCAGCACCCCCACGTAGAAGCCGCCCCAGCCCACACGACGGTACTTGGCAAAGGTGTCGATCCGCTCCCCGTCCAGATACAAAAGCGGCTGCAACGAGCCCAGCGCGCAGCCCGCGACCTCGACGAGCGACACGACGAACACGAAGCAGCGCGTGGACGGCACGCGCTTGTTGCGGCGCCGGATGTACACGAAGAGCAGCAGCCGCAGCAGCGACAGCAGCGCCTGCAGCGCCAGCGATTGGCGGAAATGCAGCGCCTCTCGCAGGTCGGCGGCCAGCACGCGCGAGCCACCAGGGGTCGACAGCGGCGCCAGGAAGAACCAGCCGAGCACCGACGTCTCCACGGACAGCGCCAGCACGTTGAAGACGCCCATCCCTGCCGCTGGAGAGGATCAGAATGCGGATATGCGGCCGATGCGGAAGAAGCTGAGTTGGAAACTGCGGTCCGGCATGACGAAACTGCCATTGTGCATAAACGGTCGAGCAGCTGGACAAGTCACGTCTTGTTGACGACTTTACCGCCTGGCAATTGACTAGACTGCTCGCTATCTGCACTTTAAATCGACACTGCGCGGCGTTAGTACGGTCGTGAGCGGCGGTCAGGTCGGTCTCGGAAGTCGCGGTCTCCACCACCGCCGCCGCCGTATCGACTGTAGCCACCACCTCCTCCGCCGTATCTATCGCCGCCTCCTCCAAACCGTCCGCCACGCCGGCCACCGCCGCCACTATTGCCACCTCCGCCATGCCAACCACCTACGGGAGGTTCCGGCTTGCCTGCGAGCTCCACCTTGATGGTCTTGCCACGGACCTCGGCACCTGCAGCATTGCCAGCAAATACGTGAGTCTACAACTAAAAGCGGGTTGCAATTGCAGCCACGTACCGTTAAAGAATTCCGGTGCGGTGCGCGCCGCGTTGGAGTCCTCGAACGTCAGCACCGCGTCGCCCTTGGGCTGGCCTGCGTCGTCCGTGTAGATCTTGATCTTGAACGGCCACTGGTCCTTGTACCCGCGCTTCTGCTTCTCGCGTGCCACGATGCCGATGGCGCCGAACATTTCCTGCAGCTCGTCGCTCGTCACGTCCGTCGGCAGGTTAGAGATGTAAATGCGCGCCCACGTGGGGTCAGCTAGCGCCTCCTTCGCGGGGTCCCACGCGCCTGATGCCTTCGGTTGGCTCTCGTCCTGCTGTTCGCCTGTCGTGGCGCTGTCGTCCCGTTCGCGGTCGCGACTGCCGCTGCTGCTGCTAAACTCGTTGCGGCGTGGCGCGTCCCTTTCGGAGCGTCCTCGACCGGCTCCGTCCCGGTCTCGCGCTCTGTCGTCGCGGCGGTACGAGTCCCGTTCGCGCGGCCGGTCGCGTGATCTGTCTCTGCTGCGGCCGCCGTATCTGCTGCCGCCGTCGTAGCGGTCGCCGCCGCGGCGGTCGTCTCGGTAGCTCATTGCTGCGTGATATCCGCCGGGAGCCAATGCAGCACGCCAACAGCTGGTGTGGTGTGCACCACCTCGTTCGCGCCGATTACTCCGCTGTGAATATCGGCCAATGCGCGCGCGTATTTTCCGGCGCACTGGATACTTTACACACTTTTCCTACGTTGGTGTGCTTTGACATCTAATACACTGCTGAACTTCATCCTATCGGATAACAAGTACAGACAGATACAAGTAGTAAGGTATCTGCACAACCTATTACCTTTGGAGATTAATTAAAGAAGGCTATAGCATTTATGAGACATTGAGTGTCCGCCTGCTTTTTTTCTGCCGGGAACAATCACACACTGGAAACCCCCGCCGCCGCCTATTGTTATCGCTCGCCCGCGAGAAAGCTAGGCGCTGCTCGGAGAGACCCTGCGCCATAGGAGGAAGGCAGCTACACCGCAAGGAGACCCTGGAGCGAGACATCGCCACCATGGACGAGAAATCCAGGAAACCCGAAGGTACCGACCGCCTGAACTTCCCCCAATAATTTGAGTCCAAACTGACCCATTTTGACCCGCAGACACGCCGTTCAAGCAGCAGAAGCTCAAGGCGTGGCAACCCATCCTCACGCCCAATTGGGTCATCGGCACCTTCGCCGTCGTGGGGCTCATCTTCATCCCCATTGGCATCGTGCTGCACACCGAGTCGGACAATGTACGACGTATCTGCCAGAAGGTGTATGAAACTCTTTTTGTTAATTGTCAAAATGTGTATGTAGGTGGTGGAGTACTCGATCCAGTATGACGGAGACGGCGTGACCGAGTCGTCCAATATCGTGAGTCTGGGCGACGGCTGCTACTTGGGCGACGAGGACGAGGGGGACACGTTCGACGTGGACACGCACGGCTGTAGGATCACGTTCACGATCGAGAAGGAGATGAAGGCGCCCGTGTACTTGTATTACCAGCTGGACAACTTTTATCAGAACCACCGACGCTACGTGCAGAGTCGCAGTGACGCTCAGCTCCGTGGAGACGCCACGGCCAGTACGAGCGACTGCTCGCCGCTCGAGAGCACCGGTGGTGGCTTGTCCAAGTACAACTCGACGGCTGAGGACGCAATTGGCGGCAACACTACGGACTACACGCTGATGCCGTGCGGCCTGATTGCCAACAGTCTGTTCAACGACATTTTCTGGGTCAACAAGCTCACGACCGGCGGCGAGACGTACTACCAGGACGACACGTACCAGGGAAAGACGCTCGTGAACCTCGTGGACCAGACAGGTATCGCCTGGAAGTCGGATGTCGAGACCAAGTTCAAGAACATTGACTTGTCGGACCTCTCGGACGCAGACAACACGATGCTGCTCTGGCAGAACCCGCGCTACCGATACATCATCCCCATGTACGAGGGCCAGGAGCCGATTGCAAACAAGACGGCTTGGACCACGGCTGCGCCTGCTTTCGGTGTGCAGGACGAGCACTTCATTGTCTGGATGCGTACGGCTGGTCTGCCGAGCTTCCGCAAGCTCTACGGCCGCATCGACACAGATCTGGCGGAGGGCACCGAGCTGGAGTTCCTCGTGTCTAGCAGTAAGTACTTCAGTTGATGTCGCTGATTGTAGAAACTCTTATCTAACTACGCGTGTGCTTCGTATATGTTCTCTTTAGACTTCGTGGTGAGCACATTCGAAGGCAAGAAGTCGATCGTGATCTCGACGACGTCGTGGTTCGGTGGCAGGAACCCGTTCCTCGGCATCGCGTACATCATCGTGGGTGCGCTCTGCATGGTGCTGGCGATCCTGTTCTTTGCCAAGCACAAGCTGAGCCCGCGCAAGCTGGGCGACACGCGGTACTTGGTCTGGAAGAACAACCACTAAGCATAACACGCACAGGTCAGCAAGATGTCCAGGCGCGTGGTGACGAAGCTTTGACTCGTGGTAGTGAGCGAGCTGTAGGAGTTGACAGCACAAGAAAGAACCCGCCACGCGCTTGCCGTTGTATTCTTTTCTTTTTACTTAGCAGAGGCATCTTTAACCTGCATCCTGCTGTCCTAG
>AUWJ02012339.1:0-12783 GCA_000468175.2 Phytophthora cryptogea
AGCCCGCGTTGTTGAAATGATAGCGAGAAGCTGATGAGGCGCGTTATAACGTTCACGATTTGCACCTTGTAGAAATGAATATTATTCGTTCACCCATTTTCTGCAGCGGTAGGTGCCATGGACATCGCAGACAGACTTTATAGATATGATAGCAACAGCGTGAACGAAAGAATTCAGCAGACAGCTTGGCCGAGTGGTTAAGGCGATGGACTTGAAATCCATTGGGGTAACCCGCGTGAGTTCAAACCTCACAGCTGTCGATACTTTTAGGATCTAATTTCGTGATTTGCAATGGTCAGTTTAGTGCCAGTACTGCAAGTTACGTGTATCTTCTGATCATTAGGATTGGACTCAACAAGAAGATCTGAGCCTGCATGCGAGATTAGTTGTGCTAGCAACTTGCTACATGTAATTGAAATGGTCCTCATCTCCACAATTTTGATCAAGTGTTTGCTGGTGTTGTATGTCTCTCGTGTTGGGTCTATTGTTATTTGGACAGCACGGACCAAAAGGCATCCTGCGAGAGCTGTACGTTCGAGACTGTCCTCATTCGACGCTTGCCCTGCTTCTGTTTGGCCAGTAGCTTTTTCTTGCGAGTGCTATCACCGCCACCCACAGTCTTGCCCGACTTGATCAGCACGTCCTTGCGGTAGGGAGCAATCCGTTCCTTGGCGAAAATTTTGCCCCCGAGTGCTGCTTGAATAGAGATCTCGTACTGCTGACGGTCGATCACGCGCTTAAGCTTCTGGCATAGTGCACGTCCATCAAGTGTGGCTCGGCTTCGGTGGCACACGAAGGAGAGCGCATCTAAAACCTTTCCATTGATCAGCAAGTCCACCTTCACGATATCGGATTTCTGCGGCTCAATCTCGCGGTAGTTGAGCGTTGCTAACAGGGCATGCAGCACATATCGAGAGGGTTAGATCACACTGACACAGTGGAGGTGCTGAAGCATCAACTTACCGTAACCAGATGATATTGTCTTCAGCTCGTTGTAAAAGTTGGTGACAACCTCCTGCCATGGCACATCGATGGTGACGATCACGCGCTCGTCTTCGAGATACACGAGGTTCGTCTGAACACCACGCTTTTCCTTGGCAAGCGCCAGCACAGGTCCCAGGTAGGATGACGGGGTAATAATCGACGCTTCCACCATGGGCTCCAGAATCTCATAGTACTTGGTCGACTCGGGGAAAGCACCAGGGGTCTCCACGCTAAATTGCTCGCCCTTCGGATCAATCACAGTGTACGGCACCATCGGTGCTGTCACCATAACCTGCATACCTTGTTCATCTGAAAGGCGCTGGTGGAACACCTCCATGTGCAACAGGCCAAGGAACCCGCAGCGGAAGCCCATACCCAGAGCACCACTTGTTTCCTGCTGGGCCGTCACGCTTGCGTCGTTCAACGTGAGCTTTTCGATAGCTACGCGCAGCTCGTCGAAGCTGCAATCGTCCGTAGGGTACATACTCGCGAACACCATACTACGAGCCTCTTGAAAACCTGGCAGTGCCTTCAAGTCGGCGGATGCAGCTCCTTCGCGGAAGAAAGTATCACCCACTTTGGCTTCGGTTGTGGTCTTCATTCCGGCGATAATGTAGCCCACCTGGCCAGCGTATAGTCCCTTCGTCTTAAATCGTCCAGGCAGCAACAAACCAGTCTCCTGTACATCGTGTTTGGTCTTCTGGTGTGCACTGTAAATCTTGTCACCGGGGAAAATCGCGCCGTCCACTACTTTGACAAGACACACCGTGCCACGATAGTCGTCGTAGTACGAGTCAACCAGCAAACACCTCAGCGGCGCGGTGGGGTCACACTCCACGGGAGGTGGTAGTCGCTTCACCACTGCAGGCAGCACAGCTGCAATGCCCTCTCCACTCTTAGCCGACGTCAGCAGCACCTCGTCCGGGTCCACATCCAGCAGTGATGACAGACTCAAGATGCTGTCGTCCACTTCAGCGTGCGGTACGTCGATCTTGGTGAGCACCGGAACAACATGGAGGTCCCTCTCTTTGGCAGCGTAATAGGTTGCCAGTGTTTGAGCCTGGATGCCCTGCGAGCAGTCCACCAGTAGTAAAACTCCTTCACAGGCAGACAGCGAGCGGTTCACCTCGTAACTAAAATCCACGTGACCAGGAGTGTCCACCAAATTGAGCATAAAAGTTTCTCCAGTCTTGGGGTCCTGATGCACCATCGATGCCGTCTGAGCTTTAACTGTGATGCCGCGTTCTCTCTCGACCTTCAGATTGTCCAGGAATTGGGCGCTCTCGCGCTCCTTGCTCGAGATATTGCCGCTCGTCTCCAGCAACCTGTCCGCCAGGGTCTGTAACCCCAAAATATACATTAATCATGAGGTTTTATTCCACCACTTCACTTACATGGAAGCAAATAAGAAGCTTAAGTTCGACGCTTTAGACGCTAAACGCACCGATTTGCCGTGGTCAATGTGCGCCACGATGCTAAAGTTGCGGATGCGCTGGGGCTCGAACTCCTCCAGGCGTTCGGCCATGTAAGGCCCCACCGTGGCCGGCGCCAGCTTCAACTCCTTCTCCGCATCCTTAGACGCAGTCGCCAGGCCTCTCACACGCAGCGGAGACGCCGACAGCGCGCGCAGCAGCGGCCGACGACGCAGCGCCAGCATTTCCAGTGTTGCAGCTTATGTGTGGCTCGGGTTCTTACGTTGCACATGGTGTATACCACACTATCGATTATGTTGCTCGTCGGCAACGTAATCTGGGTTCACCGTTTTACAAGCGACGAGGATGGGCCATTCCGACGCTCCGGACGTCAATTGAGCCCGTGGAGAATGGAGCGCCGGGAGGACCTCGCCGCCATGATGAACGCGGACATCGGAGAGCTCTTTTGCGACTTGAACAGCGATGTGCTTGAGTTGCCGGACCTGGAGCTGCTGCTGCCTTCGGGCGACTTAAGCGACGACTTGGTGGCGTTGCTGCTCCCACTGGACGAAGCTGACGACAATCCCATCGCTGCAATGGACTCGGAGCAGGAGGAGGAAGTTCTGACGGTGTCGGTCGATAACCCGTCGACTTTGACGTCGGTGGAGAGAGAAACGGAGCTGGTAACGCGAGAATTGAAGTTTCTAGAGGCGCAGAGAGATTTCCTACAGTTCAAAGCGGAGAGCGGTCTCAAGGACGGAGAAGCGGAACAGGAAGAGCAAGAGAAGGTGGAGGAAGAGAAGTTTCTATTGGAGGTGGCTAGAGACCAGCACAAGATGCTGGTGGACGCCATGAAACAGCATCAACGCAGTGTCGGGGACTTGCACCAACTGATGCTGCAGGCCTCGCCAATGATGCACTACGTGAGTTTGTAGCTTTTGTTGTTGGTTATTTAGGGAGAGAATCGTGTACTGACGTCTGTGGCTCCGTGTCGTTGGATGCAGAGGATGACGCTGATGACTCCGATGGAGTCGTACATCCGACTCGGACGAGACCCGGTGGGGCGCCGCAGCAAACTGCTGGAGATGCGGGACGAGAAGCTCGACACCGTTCGACGGTTCATGGCAGCGCAGTCGCGAGGTATCGACCCTATGAGAGAGTTCTTCTACGTCGACAACTTCGAACGCTTTGGCAAGTTCTACACGGTAGACTTCAGCGTCTCGCTAGTGCGCGGCATGACGGTGGCAGAGGTGGCCGAAGTGATCCAGGATCAATTTGTCGTGCCACGCGACGGCGTCTCCCGTCTCCTGGGCTGCGTCACGAACCGCACTTACTTCGACGGCATGCCGGACACCTTTTTGCACGCGCGCACCGTGGAGCGCGTGGATCTGCCCGAGCGTTCGTGTGGCGACCGCAGCTTCCTGGTGCAGGAGTCCAACGCTGTTTTCTACTTGAAGCGGTTCACGGATTCGGAAGTGGGGCAAACCGAAAACACCCAGTCAGGCGAGCAAGGCGACCTGACCGTCATGATGAGCGATTTCGTGGATGTGGACGAGCTGCACCCGTACCG
Organism: Phytophthora cryptogea; assembly: GCA_000468175.2. NCBI lineage: Eukaryota > Oomycota > Peronosporomycetes > Peronosporales > Peronosporaceae > Phytophthora > Phytophthora cryptogea. The sequence goes on from AUWJ02012339.1 coordinate 3,967, forward strand.
GTCCCACAGCCGCGTGCGCAAGGACATCTCCGTGGGCATTACACTCCGGCGACACGTCGGGCCCGGCGGCGCGGAGGGCGTCGTCATGAAGCGCTTTTCCTTCGTCAAGCACCACCTCGGACACCGGACCACCAAGACCGAGGTGGTGAATACCATCTCGACGCGAGTGCTACTTTGGGGGCAAGCGGTGCGCCTGTGCATCGCGGAGCGCCGCCGGCAGAAGCAAGACGCCCCCAAGCGCATCTGGAACACCCACACGTTCCCGCACTCGCCACGAACGTCGGGCGTGACGCCACAACCTCAAACGTGTGCCGGCGTCGATCTGTAGTAACTTAAGCTCGTCGAGGGGTGCAAGTGCATTCCATTTCGGTGAGCACCTTCTTCATGTCATTTCAATGCGATGCGTTCATGCTACTCTTGCTGCTCTTTAACAAGATGGTTGTCGTTGCAGTAAGTCGACAAAACAGCACGTCCGCACCCGAGCGAGCACTTCAAGGCCGTGGCGTGGGAGCCGTGTACACGCATGCATGGACTGCCAAGAGAGCAAAGGGAACCGGTTGAGATACGGAAATTGGGCTGGAGGGTCCTGCCCGCTATCCCGAGATAGGATCTACAATGTCAGGCGAAGTTCATCGGATGTATCGGCGCTTCGGTTCCGAGTCGGAACTTCCAACGCGTCTGCATTGCAAATTACTCGAATCGCAATGCTGTCCGAGCTTGGATTCGAAGACGGCACGCGTCGCAGATCCCAATATCGACTCTACCTCGAGCAAGCCGGAGCGGTGGAGACCACTCCGGTGGTGCGCGGTGGGTAGCATAACGGGGCGAGGCCGCAGCGGGTGGAGCAGCGCACTTGACGTTGCTCAATGGGTGCGTTCCGTGCGCGTTCAAACTCGCAGCGGCGAAGTCGATTCGAAGGTGACACGCGTTGCCGATCCTGTTTTTCCTTTCGCGCCAACTCCGAATCGATGCCGGCGGGTGTTGACCAGGCATCCGCGCGTGCTGGTGGTGGCGGCGCGTGGCTCCCTAAAGCCGGAGGCCGACCATGTTTTCTGGAGGTTGCGCTCCGAAGTGAAGCCGATTGCGGGAAGGCCGACCATCAATGCGAAAGCAATGTCGCGTTTCCCCGAGTCCATACGCTGTAGTCAAGGATACATGTTTGTGACTCATCGGACCGTTTCGAGCTTGGGTGGTGCAGGCTCCGCCGGCGGGACTTCAGCGGTTGTCATGGACAGTGCCACTGCAAGGTGCCACTGTGTGACTGGAGGAGGACATGTTTCTGTTTGCGAGGGTCCACTTCAAATCGAGTGTATCCTTGCCCGTGAGTAGCAGGGCGCAGACTACCCCACGAGCTTCATGGCTTCCTATCAAGTCCGCGGCCTCGGAGACTGCAACGGTGGCAGGTAGGGAGGGATCCATCCCATCAAGCCTCGCCATCACAGAGACTCCACACCAGTGACACCCGTAGAACCAAGGCTGTCAGCGACGTTCAACGAAGCACACTTCCGCCACGGCGGACATGCGCTAGCTAACGTTACGTTGGCGCCGCCGCCATCTTAGTGCCACCAGCTCGTTTCGGTGACGAAGATCCGATGCGTGTTCCCGAGCTGCGCGCGAATGCGGTTCCTGCCGCTTTGCAGATCGGACTGAAGGTCTCCAAAACGAAAGAGCTGAGACTGCGATAAGTAAGTCGAGCGAGATCCGGAAGCTTCAAATTGAGCAGTGAGTGCTGTGGGTGTGTGCTTGGCGCTGCGTCAAAAGCAGACGCTTTGTCGGAAACCCGAGTCAAGCGGATCCGTTGACCGGCGGCGGGGCCATCCTGATCAGTTTCCTTTCGCGCTGCCTCTCGAATGTATCCGCGAGCGAGACACATCGGCCAATTCGGTGCGGATACACTTGCAAAAACTGCGGCCGTCGGCTGAAGAAACGCGTCGGAGCCCGTCGCGTCACACGTCGCCGGGCAACCAGAAGACTAGCAAGCCGCGGAGACCGGATCTCCGTCTTGCTGCTCGTGTCGCAGGCAGCTACCGCGGCGATACTGGCGAGCGGGTAGCCATTCCGTTCCAAGCGCCGCCGGCGCGGCCACATCTCGTAGGAGCGGGGCTGGCTGGCGGACAAGCGCGGCAGCAACTTGTGATCCTGGCCTCTCCGTGCACTGGTGCACCCATCCATCCATCACCTCGGCCGAGTTTCTGCCAGGCCGTCATGGCATGACCAGGTGCTACGGCCGTCACCACCAGCACAGGCGAGCGCCGACAAACGCTGCTCGCCCGATCGTGGCGCGTGGAGATCGTCGTCGCCATTACAGCCACAGGAGGCTGGATTTCCTAGCGCCGCATCGAGACGGCCGTTGTCTTGTGTTGAGGCAGCAAGCGTCCACTGTCATGACAGCTGTGGGCCGACAGGTGCAACCTGCCTGCGATCCCCGATATCCGTCATCTTCGCACCTCCTCACGAACACTGCAACGTATTGTAAAACGCACTGCATATTTGCATACCCCGCAACACTCGATCAAACGATTTTCGCGTTCCCCGCCGCCAAGCTCGAGGACGACTAGCATGCGTGGCCAGCACGCCGCTGTCGAGCGAGCCGTATGGAGGACGCGGATCTTGCCTCGTCTTATCTTCCACCACGCGAGGAGTTGTGCCATCACGGCGTGCATATGGCGCTTGTGGTTGATGAACTCGCCACGAACGACTCGGTCGTGTACATGAGTTCGCTGTCAAATGGCGATCCAGTTGCCGGACCAAGACGCCAAGCGTCCTAAGCCTCACCTCCTTCGAAGCACATGTAGCGGCGCGGCGAGGTGACTGCCTGGCCGGCTGGAGACTGCGTGCTACTGTGCCACAGTCGAGTCGACTGCAAGTCGAAGTTCGAGTTGCTCCCGCCTCGCTCCCACCGAGCCTGTCCACGGCCGACACCTGCTGGCATACGGCAATTGCAGTGCGAGTGTGAGCGACGGGCCTTGGATCCCTCGTCTGCGGAGACTGCTTGTCAGTCACGGGCGGGCCGAGCCATCAGCCCACACTTCCATGGTCATTTCAGAATTCGACGCCTCGAGCACAAGTGTCCGAGGACGAACACAACTTCCCGTAGCTAACTAAAATGGTTGCCATCTCCACGTCGACGCAGTCGGCCCACGCCGCACTGGGGCTCAGCAACGCGCCTGTCACGGGCGCCACCAAGTGCAGGTACAAGACCGGCAAGTGCACCAACGTGCGCTCGAACAAACGCAACGGCCAGCCGCACCAGCTCTGCCTGTACCACCGCGACAAGGCCAACAAGATCCAGCGCAAGTTCGACCGCCAGAAACGGCAGGTTGCACGCACCAAGAAGGCTCACAGCAGTGGCAGTCTCAGTGGCCTCGAGTCTCCGTCGTCCATCTCCATGCTGGACATGGCGGCTCTCGCCGGTCTGTCCCCCATGTCGGAGCCGGCCGTGTCCCCCGCCGGGTCCACGTACTCGACGTCCTCCTCCATGTCCTTCTCGTCGCTCACGTCGGACGACGTGCCCATGTACACGCCCGACGCACTGGACTGCGGCCTCAACGAGAGTGTGTGGACCGACCTGCCGGCCGCCGCCGCCTCGTACTTCCCGGACGACATGCCGCTGCCCACGAGCTGCCACCAGAGCTATTTATCCTCGGACGAGATTGACTTCCTGTGCTCCGCCATCCTCGAGTGAATCCGATGAGGCTTTCGCCTCCTTCAGAAGTATAAGAGGGAGGTGGTCAACTCAACCGCTCGGACGAAATCGGTGGCAAGTGCTGCTGTCGGCTTCTTCGAGCGCAACGTAGCACATTAGTTTAGAGCATTGTGGCAGTAGCGTACACGTAGACTGTAGTGCCGTCTGTATAAAGGTCAACATGGAATGGATATCTATCAAAAACAAGGTTGTCAAGAGGGTCTTGAAACTCTCAAGACGAGTCAAACGTAACACATACGTAGACAATTGAAAAGTGCAGTCAACCATCGACAGCGTTGGGCTTGGTGGGGTCCATGTGGAGCATTTGATGCCAATAGCAACGGATGCTGAGCCCTTTGCGTCCCGATTTGGAAGTGGAGCGGCCTCGCACGACGGACATTGGACATTGCTCAATCGTCGCGGAGGTTTCAACGCAATCGGAGGCGAGGCGCGTTATTGCTGGCACAAGGGCTCATCAGGAAGGCTCGTGGGGGTCTTGTGCTCAAGAGTTTGGGTGACCAGTAGCCGCGACGGTGACGCCAATGAGCCACGGCACCCGCCGTCCTTATCTTCCGTCGACCCACCACACGCTGCACCAGGAAGAGACCGCAAGGACATTTACACGCCATCGCTCAAGCAGGACACAGGGGCCTCATCGCCACGCAGTCGGGCTCTCGGAATCAGCGTCTCGGTAGAGCGCCGAGATGCAGATGCACCGGGCGACGCCGTCTCCGGTGCGACGGCATTCGACTCCGTCGCCACCACCGGGAACGACAAGTGAAGCGATGACCGAGGCCTCGGCGGCGGCGACAATACTAAGTGCCAACCAGTTCAAGTTGCTCTACCTCATCAGTGTGTACGCCGTGGCGTCCAACTCGACCCGACAAAATGAACGATGGATTCGACACGTACCATTACTGGTACTTATGTTTGAAGGCATTCTGTGTGATGCCTTCGATTTTGACTACGCGCCAGCATCCATGCGGCTCTCCTTCAAGGGCAAGACGCTGAGACGCTGGATTAACTTTTCACGGGAAGGTAAAGCAGCAATTGACGATCTCTGGGCGCTGCGCCTCATCAACGGACTCAAACTCTCGAGTGACGACTTCCAACCTATTACGGCGTACCAGGTATCTGTGAAAGGCCAAATGGCATTGAAATTCCTGCCTCGGTACTTCCAGGACACGGTAGACGCCTTCATCTATCCGCCAGCACCACTGGAACGGCGGTTAATCGTTGTACGATACGATGGTCACAACTTTGTGTTGCGTTCGGGAGGCTACAGCAAACCAAGTAGTATCACTGAGAGCGACGATGTGTCGTATGTATCAAGTCCATTCTTGCCACGATGTCTTCGATCAAGAAGTGGCGGGTACTACAAAATTCAGGAACGGAGCAATGCGGAGAGAGCTCGCGAGTGTGCGTTGGGAGCTAGTAGCATCACCAAGAAAACGTCCGAGGCAGTCACACTGGGAGATGTCTACGCGCTTATAGGCGAGTGGGTACCTTTCGGTACGAACCAAATTGTAGCTCTCAACGAACGCATGGGAGTACTTGACCGATGTCAGGGAGGTATTTTGACGAGTTGTGTGGATAGCAACCCGACCGACACTCAGTTTCGAGTGCCTGTCGGTCAGACGCAAGTACGAGTTCTCGACTACGACTTCGTGCGGTTCACCAATTTCGAGGCCGAAAGCCATTTTCCAGAGACACCAGGAATCGTACAGGTTGAGAACTTCGGAATGCATCTCAATAGCGATGGATCGCTCATTTACGGCATCAAAGTGGAAGCTATCATGGATCGATTAGGTGATGATGTTGCTATCGACCATCTTTCTCGACTACTAGTGGATGTACATCAGGACTCGTCGATGTTGGTGAACGACTTGCTGTCACGCTATCAATTGAGTTTACTAGAAATGCTCTACCTTGGTGACTCCTTCCAGCGCAACAAGTACAATTGCATCTTGAGCAAACAGATCCATCCGAAACTTCCAGCTCAAGCTTACGTATGTGACCCTCGGTACGCTAATGAGCTCGCACAAGTACTAGGAGACATCCAAGCAAGCCACGATTTAACCCCGGACGATGTTCTGGTTGTCGGGAAGGCAGGCTGCTTATTTTCAGGGCCAAATGTCTTCCGATACGAGCACGTTTTCACAGCTTACGTTGGTCTGGTATGTCGAGACATCTTCATCAAGAACTTTTTCGCTCGCACGTTTGTTCTGGATGCAACACTGAAAGAAATTCGCCAGCTCATTCACAAAGTACATCGTGAACCTGCAACTGTGCTGCTGGTACGTGAAAAGCTGTCGGAGGTCTCTAAAGATACAATCCTCCTTGCTGAGACGCTCGAGTATCTCCTAGACTCTCTCGAGAATGTCGATTTTGCACCCAACGACCACTGCTGTGAACGTGACGATTTTGATGAAGGTGGGGATGAAGCTGTCGATGGAGTAAGGAGGAGAACGTTCCTTGGGTCACCTGAATCGGATGTCGACGCCCGCTTGTTTCGGGTGCTAGCACTGCCTCAACTGAAGGCGCAGACTATCATGCGGTGTCACGATTCGATCAAGTTAATGGAAAATACAATGTTGCAGCTTGAGCAGCTCCAGATGATCGCAGAGTCCACTGCGACCAATCAACTTGAGGTGGCTTGCTCACGCGTGAACCTGAACACTCGCGCGCTCATGACTGCAATGGCATTGCAAACTCGCATGTCAGTATCTCTACACGCGCTACAGTACTTTGTTGGTGGCATTTTCATGTTTGATGTGATCGATCGGTTAACTGGGGGCACGTGGAATGGTCATTTGCCCGATTGGGCAATGAAGTCTTTAATTGATCCAGTACTGCACCACCCATTTCTCTGGTGGGCAATCAATTTGTTGATCTTGGCGTTCTTCATTACGGCGTTAGCACTTGCCTCGGATCGGCTTACTCGGTGTTCACTGGGTTGGTGTGAGGGGTCTTTCGAAGTCAATCGGAGGATGTCACTCGTGAAACTCGATGCTTACCTATCCTCTCGAAGCGTTCAAAGCAGTACAGCCGTACGAAAAGTGGCCACAAGCGGTGCTAACAAGGCGAGTCGATTTCGACGGTTGAAATGGAAGGAGACAGACCACGTGCTTTGGGGCGGTGTGCTCCCGGAAATCGAGCTGTCTTTCGATGACAAGCACGAATTCTTGCTGTTTGTGTCTCTCCGCTTCGATGGAAAGCGGTCACCTCGGATCGTAGAAGACGACTGCTATCAGAGGTTTCTGGAGATCTTCACACGTGCAGAAATTGTGCTGGAAGACTCACTACCATGAACTAGTGCTCGGTTGCACATGATCTTCGAACCAAGTGAACCGTTGCGCTCTAGCGAGTGAGACCACCGGAGGGAGCCGTGAGAACGGCCACCATTGTTGCGTGCCCAAACGCTCGCTGATACGATCAGCCCAACGTGACCATCTTTCCGAGCTGCGCTGATCCAAACAACCCACTCCTTTGTAAACTGTAGGAAGTAGAGGGGCTGTACGATACAGAGGCTGCCACTAAACTATTTAAGCTGTGCTACATGTCCTTAAACTGTAGCAACAGCATAATACAACACCATAAGCGTGGAAACCAGTCTTTCGAGGTCAACTTCGAGGAGGTCTCCGATTGCCTTTTCAGTGGTGACGGTCAAGGTGACAGCTTTTCTCAAAACAAGGTGGAGAATACTGTGTGTTTTGTTACAGAACAGTCAATGATGATGCTCGAATTCGCTAATCGATCAGGTCTCCCAGTAAGTGCACAAGTTGCAGCGCCTTACAGAAAGAAGCATGGCGATAAGGGATTTTGGGGAGCTACAACACTGCATTATGGACGTGACGACGCCGGGTACCGTATTGGGCCATGAAGCTGCCGGATCTTCGGACGAAACGTTGTCGACTGCGTCAGAGCCCGTGGTCAAGGCTGCACCACCTCGCAAGAAGGCGAAGCGGGTTACAAATCACAGTGCCAAACCAAAGAAAGCCAAAGTCCGGACGTACATGCGACGGAAGGTTGGAATAATGTTGATGAGAGTTGTGTTTGCTCCGATAACTCTGACGGTGTATCGAGCTACTGAAAGCGTATGAAGGAGGAAATGGAGAAGCACGAGTGCATGTACCAGGCTGAAGCTACGAGGAAACGGGAGGCTTTGCTGCAACGAGAGATGTCCAACCAGGCGATGCGTGACGCTCTTCGGTCCCAGCGTCTCTCATTTGCCAGTGCCGTGTCGATGCTTTCGCAGTTCTTCGTACGTAGTCAATTGATTCGAGTTTGCAATCCATCCGGGCTTACAATTTGCTCTGCTGTGACTAAAGCACGAAAAGGTCGCTGGTCCTTTCGACGTCCCCACGCGCCTGGGCAAAGATCCGCTCGAGCGGCAAGCTGCACTACTGCGGATGAAGTACGACTGACTGCAGCTGGCCCACCAGTTCATGCTCCAACATATACGTCACCTGCCGGTCTCGGAATTCTGCGACTGGAAGAGGTTCAAGGCAACAAACGCTGACATGGTGTCAATGCACTTTGAGACCATCCCGTTGCCAGAAGCGCGCGGCGTGAAATCGATCGCCGACGCTCTGCAAACGTTCGTGTACAACATCAAGATCAGCATCTCCGAGGCAGTTGGTGACATCACCGTGCGCGTAAATGACGACTCAAAGCCCGGCAGTCCAGTGGCGCAGCACCGCCTCATTACGATGCTCTAAGGCGGGGCACACCTCGAAGCGAATAGCGTCTCGTTTTCTGCCTACCACCCGACAGGGCTGCCAAGGGATGAAGGGACCGAACTGGGTCTGTTGATTTGTGACACTGTGGATGAAGACGATCTGTTTCGTCTGGCGGAATGTCTGCAACAGGATATGACCATGATCATGATGCTGGAGTGGCGTCGGAATGACAAAGGCTTCCCGATCATCGTTTTAAGTCGTTGGTGGTGTCTGCACATCCAGCAGTCGAACATTTACATTTCGCCGACCGAAGTCGAACGGATCCGTAGTGGCGTGGACAAAGTTATGCAGCGGTTAGCAGATCAACTCTGGCAGATACCAAACTGCAGCAGGGCAACTAGCGAAAATGCACTCATCGCCCGGGCGTCATCATGAAAAAGATGGCGGCAC
>KV739589.1:0-11376 GCA_000468175.2 Phytophthora cryptogea
TTACAATGACCTATATCAAAGGACGAGACAATGTCGTAGCCGATGCTTTATCACGGCTGCCGCTCCAAGCTGAGCAGGAAGCAGCAGCGTCTACAGCAGAGGGCACGGACCAGCTATTTTCACTCTCGCTCGGAGAAATCGCAGAAGCGCAACAACAAAGTGGCCTTCACGAAGGACCCAACGTTGTAGGGCGCGCGATTGGCAACACCACGGTGTTTGTCAGCAGAGTGGACGGCCGAATCCTTCTACCAGGAACCTTAGTGGGACAGGTATTGCAAACCTATCACACCTGGCTAATGCACCCAGGAGAAAAAATAATGTTGGAGTCAATCAAAGCCACCTTAGTGTGGCCTAATATGACAACCGATGTGTCAAACTGGATACGCAACTGCGAACAGTGCGCCAAAACCAAGAAGACCCGGATCAAATACGGCAAGGTACCGCCAAAAACGACCGAAATGCGACCATGGACTGAAATTGCCGTGGATAGTATTGGTCCGTTTGGAAAACAACACTGGCGAGCACTCACAATCATCGACATCAGCACAAGACTCCTAGAAATTGTGGCAATGACGGACGGCACGAGCGCTGAAGCGGCGAGAATAGTAGATCAATGGTGGTTAAATCGATACCCCCGACCGCACCGATGCATCTACGATCAAGGACCAGAATTCAAGACAGAGTTTAAGGAATTACTCGAAAGCTACGGCATTGAGAACACGGGCACAACCGCCAAGAATCCACAAGCCAATGGGGTGATTGAGCGAGTACATCGGACCATTAACGACAAGTTGAGGACGGAACAGATTAGTACGACAGAGGAATGGGAAAATGTGCTTTCGGCAGTGATGTTTGAGCTACGGGCTCAATACCACACAGCCACGGGAGTATCTCCGAGCCAAGCAGCCTTTGGGCGCGACATGCTATTCGACTATCACACGAAAGTAGACTAGGAAGAACAGCAAAAACGAAAAGAAGCTCAAGTAAAAAAAAAAAAAAAAACAACGCAGCAGAAAATAGCAAGCGACGCGACAACGAATTTCAACCAGAAGATTTGGTGATGATTGCGAGAAACGAAGCCCGAGCTCCGAAACTACAACAAGAATTTGACGGGCCATTCCGAATCGTGAGCGTACGGGACAATGGCATCCTTGTAATTAACAAACACCGTTACCAAGAGAGCATACACATGCGCCGAGCGAAACCTTTCCGGCCAACTACCATGGGGGAGAATATATATTATATTATATATTATCCAATGCGTTTCTGAAATCGGCAACGACTCGCAGGGGATACTGGTGCGTCGGAAGAAACCTAGCTGTTTCTCGTGCGAAGGCGTTGTTGATGGAGAGCCGTGTTGCATTTTCTGGCGTGACGAAAACGCTATTCTTTCCTTCCGCGGCGAATTCAGGTACAATGTAAACGAGCCTACTGGTAATTAGATTAAATCAATAAACGCTGGAGTCCACTCGTCCAATCGTGCTCTTCGACAACCTTCCCTCCATTCTGGATCGCCCCGAAATCTCATCGATTCATCCAAAATGATTACTTTACGAAACTTTCGCCACAAATCAAACTCAGAAGAGTCAGTAATACTAACATATCTTTTAGTAGCAGGGTCAATATAAATGGGGTCAGACCCTACTGGAGCCATTTGGAGAAGGCAATGCCTACGTTCACCACTATTATTGCTGCGAAAAGGGCCATCAAGGAATACCGGCGATACCAGGGTAAGGATTTCTATTTTTTTTTAGAGATTTTCGTTCTCGCAGCCACTCACTTGGAAATCCCCCTCCCACTCGACGAGCAGTACCAGGTGGCACGCGAGATGTCGGAGCGACAGGCGAAGAAGCGCGCGCACGTCAGTGACAGCGACCGCAATAGCGAGCGAGACAGTGCCGATGACAGTGCCGATGGTGAAGACCTAGAAGCCTCCAGTGTCACGTTTCCTCAATTCTGTGGGGAGTTTGCTTCGTGGGACGCGTTCCATGAAGCACAGACAAGGTGTGCACCTTATCAATTTTTGATCCAGTGAATTGTAGACAAATACGTGAATAAACGTCAGGTATCAAGAGGAGACTCACCAACTTTACAAGATTCGGACCACCAACTCGATAGCCGATCGGAACAAAAATCGAAGGGCATCAGCAGCTCGCCGGGGCACTAACCCGGTTCTATTCGATGAGTCTTGGGTATACTACACAAATACACTTATCTGCAATTATGGGTGGACTTTTAAGCCGAAGGGGAAAGGGTCGCGCACAAACCACAACATTCGCTCAATCGATTGTCCAGCCAAAATGAGCGCAACTCTGGTGCAAGACGGCGATGGGGGCTACAAGGTTCGCGTTACGAAGCACATATCGACACACAACCACGAGGTTGGTTGTGACGTGTACTATTCGTACGCGGAGGCTAGGAAAATAACGTCGCCGGGCACGCGAGGTGTTGTCAAGACACTGGTACAAGGTACGAACGAGCTTCATCCATTTGGTATGCATAATTATGTTAATTATATATTTTTGTACTTAGGTGGGTCCAAGAAGAAAAAGATTCTGCGATATTTGAAGGAGGTGTCAGGAAAACCTGTGCTGCCAAAAGATGTTGAAAATCTCGTTGCCAGAATGCGTAGGGAGACCTACACGTCTGAGGACGATAACGAGCGCGTGGCCCAGGTTTGGAGAGATTTCAGTGAAGGTCCCGGGAATGCGGTAAATGTCTTCCGCGATAAAACCACCGGGCTTACATCTTGCATTACGTTTCAGACAGCTATCATGCGAGGATGACGCGTAAGTTTCCAGAAGCTATTTGTGTCGATGCCACTTACGGAACAAACATCAATCGGTACGTTACTGCGGGAAGTGGAGGTGAAGTCACCAGCATTTACATGTTGATATTAACTCCACACGTAATTGTGAACCATTCACCAACTAATGCGGCTACTGAATATGCGTACAGGTATAGATTGTTTTTTTTTTTTTTTTCATGGTCACGGACAAGTTCGGATGTGGAGCTTTTGCTCAGCACTCTCTGGTTGACGGGGAGAGCAGGTTGAATATGCTGTGTGCAATCCGAGCGTTTAAGCAGAATAACCCAGGGTGGACGGATGTGAAGGTCATTGTAATCGACAACGACTTTACCGAACCGTCGCTGTTGCGGGAACAATTTCCATGTGCTACGGTGATCCTCTGTCATTTTAACGTCATTGATTATCTCAACCGAGAAGTCAGCAAGAAGGACTACGGATTTTCATCTTTCGAAAAGATGCACATCAATATATTCTGGTTATGATGGTTCGCACTGCATAAGAGAGTGAGTTTGATGATTACATTGCTGCCTTCCGGCAGTTGTGTGCTGGCAAGCCATCATTTATGGACTATTTTACGGAAAATTGGCTCAACTGCAAGGACTTGTGGTGCACGTTTGCACGCGGGAACATTCCACGTCTTGATAACAATACGAACAACCGTCTGGTATCCAGTTGGGGGGCTGCTAAGGACGTGCTGCATCGTCATATGGCCACGAACGAGTGTATTGATCACCTTCTGTTCTTACAGCAATCTTCTGAGGATCAGTACACTACCAAAGCCAAGCGCGTCGGTTTCCGAATTACGACAGTGAAATGGCAATGTTAGTAAAGTTAGCTATACACCATGCCTGCAACCTGGTTGAAGAGCAATATCTTGCTAGCGGCAAAGAGACGTATGGCATTTCAAGCGACAAAGACACATCAACATTTTTTTACGCTATGCAGTGCGTAATCAGCCGAACAATACGCATGTGAACTTGGCTGAAAACTCTTGTAGTTGTGCTGCGTACCAGACTGTGTTGCTTCCGCGTCGCCATATCCTGTATTTACGGAGGAAACTGCCGGATATGCGCTCTGTTTTTCCTTGCGAAGCCATACCGGGACGATGGCTGCTTGCTGACGAAGATGAAGAGGATATCGGCGGCCTGGATACAATGCAGAAATTTTACGTTGAAGATGTTTGTTTGAGGCCCCTTCAAGTCGAGTACTCGGTCATAACGAGAAGTATCGATCTGGGTTTGCAGTGTGTCCGAGAATCGCAGAATTGGTGGCAGACAAGGGATCTCGAAGTTTTTGTAAGTGGATGGATTTCCTGACACAACTAGAAGGGATCGCTCGGCATAATGACATGCCACCATCTAGCAGTGAAAGCAGTACATGTGTTGCAGTCACCTATTCGGGTGGTACTGGTGAACAAGTCGCCAACTTCGATGATGCTGGTGAACGAGTCACCAATTCGGGTGGTACTGGTGAACAACTCTCCAATTCGGGTGGTACTGGTGAACAAGTCACCAACGTCGATGATGCTGGTGTTAGTATCACAAACACTGATGGAGCTGGTGAAGAAGTCGCCAATTCGGGAAGGGTACAGAATCCAGGTTCGACGCCCGATATTAAAATCGAGAAGGTGGCTCGTGTGGAAGCGACTTCAAGCCCAGCATCAGCAAGGAGACAACTTGACCTCGGCAGTGCTGGTATCGAGTCGAACGACGGTGAGGTGGCTAACATTGTGCATACGGCAAGCAGACTAGCAGGGAGACCACGTGAGAAAAGGGCAGTGAAGAAAGCAAAGCGCCGAAAAGAAGTTGAAGAAGCCAAGACACTGGTCCAGCAGATCAACACGTATGGTGACATTACTTTGACAGATCTTCGTGAATATGTGGAGAAAAAGAAGCTGTCACTGGAGAAAATAGAACCAGTATTTCGTGCCATTCGTCCCTGCCACGACGATGCCATATACAAGCGACCTAAAGCAGTTACACTAGCGACAACGAAAACTGTCGAGACGAGTATCAGATTCGTTCTGCCAGAGCTTCTTGTCCAGAAAGCACAAACCGCAAGGATGAATGCGATAGTACGCGGGAAGGCCGAAAATGGGCGCAGAGCACCTCGTGAAGACGCCATCGTATCATTCCTAAACGTTGGGACATTCTCCCTAGTTGACATCGATACCATGCACGAGTGGCATTGTCTGAGGAAAAAAAATTCGGCGGCCCGCAAGCTGATAGCGTGGCTCGAGGCAAAACCAGACACAGAAACACGGCGTGAAATGATATGTCGTTTATCAGCAATGACATTTTTGTTGGGCGCCAGAGTTACGGAAGCGGTAAAACGACCTAAAACACTTACGTCGTTCATTGTCCTTAGACACCTATCAAGTTTGTTTTAAAGTTTCCGTAACTCTTTAACCACGCTTTGTCTGCAATTGCAAATGACTGCCTGTGTTTGCGAGAAACGTGGTAGACTGTTTTTATAGTTGACTTACCACTGGATTTTTATTTTTTTTATTTTTAGCAATTTCTGGATCTCGAAAAATCCATTTCTCATGGATGCTTGGGTGGTGCCTGTGCTGTGTGGTGTATTTGCAGTAGCTTGTGCTGTGGTGCGTCTGTCTGCTGTATTGTACTGTGTGTTATATGCTGCCCTGTAGTGTGTGTTGTGGTATGTCTGTGCGATGCGGTGAATGTGCGTACTGTGGTGTACGCTTGCTACTGTGCTGTGTGATTTAACATGTTGTATTCTGTGTGTACTTCTGTGCGGTGTGGTGGTCTCTTATATGCTTTATTATGACGGATGTACTGGTTGCTGCGCTATCTGCTGCACTATGATATGTCGTTTGGTGGTGCTGATGCTGGTTTGTGTACTGTGCTACTGTATGCTGGTGTTTGTTGCATTATGATGTGTCGAGCCAGTTCGACTGCTGTCCACAGGTGCGACGGAGGTGTGCAGGAGTCAGCCGCAGAACCACTGGACCTCAAGCAAAAATACTGAGCACCAAGTGAGCGATACCCGTCCGGATGCGACGTCCGCAGCTGGCGCCAGCGCTTTCGAAGTGACGAAGCTTTGCGCGTCGTTTTTTTCTGGTCGAAGGCGTGGAGCCTCTGGTTCGCGTTTGTGTCCATCTGGAGCGCCAGCTCCCAGACCTCGTGCTTCTAGACCTGGCAAGCAGCGGTGTCAGCCCGTGGAGGCTCCATGGGGACTTGGAACGGCTTCTGGTACAATACCATCATGATGTTCACTGCTGCCTTTGCGCTGGTTTTGCTCTTTCTTACCTTTAACAGTTTGCCAGATGTGATTAGTGTACCAATTGATCAGGCATCCAGTAGGGGTGGACGCTAACGCTGAAGCTGGAATGGCAACCTCAACAGCGGCAGGTATCTGGATTGAGCGTTGAAGCGTCTGAGCGTTCCCCACATCTTGCTCCTGCATCCGCGCTTGCGCGTCTTCAAGGCGGCCAGGTCGCTCGCGGATGCTCACAAGCTGGGCCAACATGTTTTCAAGGGTAGTGTATCGCTACCAGCAACAACATTACCAAGCTGGGCATGGTTTGCTGCCTGCCAGTGAGCTCTCAGGTGTGATCCCCACTCACAGCATGTGATTATCGTAACCCAGGAGCCAAGACGAGCGTTGGTGGCAGCAATACCGCGCTGCAACTCGTACATGTAGCGCGAGGCGAACGAAGCGCTGTTGGCGTTTTCGACCTCACTGCGAACAGTATCCAGGTGCATTAACAGCGACGCAAACGTGCAATCAATGTCGTCCGAGGCAACATTAAACCGGACATTCTGAAAACCAAGTACGAGGTGGTGGAGCTCGTCTCGAAGGGTTACCAGCTGGCCACACTCGAGCACCGTCAAACGCTGCTGGAGATCACGAATCGTCGGCGTTACTACCGGTAAGCCTGGAGCCTGGTATCCTGCTAACACTTTGGCTACGCTCTGATCCTCTTTTGTTGTCGTTCCAATGTAGGCAAAAGCCTTGGATAGAGACAGCCAAGCCCCGCGCATGGAAATCCACTGTATCGACAGCTTCAGCGATGCATTAGCGTACGCTGCGGAACCACGGCGGATGGAGTGGCTGGTCATATTTGGCGTCACTGTCTGGCTGAGAGCGGGCGGCATCGACTTCAGCGAATCCCTTATGACCTCGGTAATATAACTTGCGATGTTCGGTCTCTTCCTCTCTCGCTTTTGAGGTGGCTCTGCCTTGCTGTTTTCTTCTTCTAACAGTTTACCCCAGTACAGAACAACTTCCTCTTGCGAATACGGTTGATTACTGGGAAGGTCTGACTCAACGAAATTAGGTGCCAATGGGAACCAGTATTCGGAGGGTTCGTCGTAGCAGATAAACAACAACCCGAAAGCGTGAAGCATACACTGTTGCCATCTATCCGGAGCCTTGTATATTGAGACTCCTTGAACCACAGACGTTTTGATACGAGCTATGTGTAGGAACAGCTCACCAGAAGCTGATATCGAGAGCTGTTGTTTACGTGCAAAGCATGTATCTACAGCTCGTCCAAACGTATGCCACATCATAGCCAATAGAGCCTCATCATGCACAGACTTCAGGCCGGTAGCGACATCCGCTTTCGTAACTAGATATCCAACGAGTACACTTAGATCCTCCACATTACACCCAGAAGCGGCATTGGTTTGCACATGCGCGCGCAAATTTATCTCTTCAATATGGCTCGCCATTTTGTCTCGGATTTTGGCAATTCTCTTCGAGTCACTAAGTGAATTGGTGTAGCGCTCGCGAAGCATGTTCACGACTTGTGAAAAATATCCTAGCGCTGTCGATTTTGCCAGCAGACCCTCTACCGCTCTAGCCTTGGTGCTTTTCTTTGTCTGTTAGCAATGGGTACATGTTCTGGGTTGGGAGACTAGCTAATTCGCTATGAGCTTTATGTGTATCATCTAAATCATTTTTTGATAAACCTATTGAAGTGAGAAACTCCTCACACATCTTCTCCGCCGCGACTCTTGCCCAATTGTACCAGCCGGTGTCTAGACCCCGCGCAGCTCTTCGCATAGCTTTACGTGGTGTGAAACCCGCGCGAAAACGCAAAATGACTTGTTGCATGACCGCCCCATCGCCTACTTTTAGTCTAAATTTGGTATACAACCACCGCTGTATGCAACTGCAGCAACCTCTTCAACGTGAAGTGCTTTCTGGAACAATAGCCTATTATACGATAATGAAAACTTAGACTTGCTTTTAGTATTGTTGCTTATCTCGAAATTTTGTGATTGCCGGACAATTCCAGAAATAAGTTGGAATAAATTACACCTTGCCCTAATTATCGATGATTCGCTGAAAATTCAAAACGTTGGGTCCCGCTGCACAGCGATTGGCTTTGGCTTTGACAATCTTACACCAGGGTTGGGGCCTCCGCCAGGAATATACTTATCCTACATTAAGTAATTCTTATTAGCATGTTTTAAAAAATTTCGTACCATCGACGTTGTCAAAGATGATCGGGTTTGACGCGATGCGAGCTTGTTCTTCTTGCTGCTGCCGTAGCTTTTTCAAAGGCGACTCCTTCAGTTTCGATTTGGTAGAAGCCACACGTTTTCCTGGCATTTTTTTGTGGTTTCCACGGCTTGGTTGTTGGTCTTGCAGGATAAAAAACGGAAGAAGGAGCTGTACGGGCTGGCAAACGAGAAGATGACCCTCCTTTTGGTTTTGATTTGTGTATGTTATGATGGTGGGCGACGTGGATTGGGACGCGGACTGCAACTTTCTAACGGGAAGTGAAAAGATGGAAAAGTCAAGGTGGGATGGGGTGTTGCGGTTTAACTGGTGCAAGTGTCAGTGGCTTGGATATTGGTGTTGAGTAGAGGCGAATTGCTCGCGTTGGCGATGGCTGTGGATGCAGATGAAAAACGAAGGCGCAATCGTATTGCTGCTCGGCGGTGCCGATCAAATAAATCTGCTTCGGCACGAGAAGAGCGATTGAAAACGCAGCGCGAATACGAGAAGCGGAAAAGACGGGAAATTAAGAAGATTGGTCGAGATTGCCAAATAGCTCCGTTGGGTGGCACTAAGCGATCTCCTTTACGGCCTATTTCTGAGTCTACTAAGGATGCTGTGTTAAGGCGGCTTCAAAAGTCTCTTGGAGCGGATAGATTAGATGAAAGTGGTGTGATCGTTTCGTGTTATCTCACACGTGTCAATGGATTGCGGTGGTAAATCGTGTGTGTTTGTTGAGCGTATGAAACATCGCTTGGACAGTAAAAGTGAAAATATTTCTCCTGAACTCCTTAAGCGTTATGATTGTTCTCGCTTTTCAGTGGTGTTGAACGGAATTTTGTTATCTCCGAGGGGGTTCCAAGTTGAGGATGGAATTGTTTTCGTAGTTGTTTGTACGGATTGTGGTGCCAACATTTGCAAGGAACAACTGCCAAAGTTTTCGATTAAAAATGGGTTTTATGTTGGAGTCTTGCCTGCTGAGGTCGCGGACATATCGCTCGTTGAACGGTTCATGGTGCAGCCAGTAAGTACCGTAACAACAACGCGTGTTTTGCGTGGTGGAGTTCATCGAGCAATTCGATCTCATTGCCTTGCATTTGATGGATCCCGGGGTCCTCCAGCTACATTACTTCCACGTCGGTTGGATGATATTGATACTTATCGTGTCGTTCTTGCCGGTCCATTTACCGATGTACAGCATGCAAAAATTAGAAAAATGCATCGTGTTCGATGCAAGAATGTGAAGGACTTGCTGACATTTTTCAAAAAAGAGAATCATTTTTTTTCGTAATATCGCTGTTGGCTGCAGCAAGTAGGATGCTGAATGTCTTGCACAGCAGCTATTTTATGATTCGTCCGATGAAGGTGTGGCTCGAGATATAGGTGACAATCATGAGCGAGTAAACCTTAATCCTGACGGTGAGTTTGCAGACGAAGAAGATGCCATTGAAAGAAGAATGGTTTTTACTAAGGATGGCTCTGATGTACAAGCATCTGATCTCCAGCCTGAGCCGATGCAAGTCAAGGTACTCGATATGACTGATCCACACTCTTGTGAGCCTCGATTTTTGGTTAGACATTTCAGCCAATTTGCTCAAGCTGATGGAGAGTTGTTTGCTAAAATGTTTCCCCATTTGTTTTCTTACGGACGAAATCATCCAGGGGAAAATCGCAAGGTTAACGTATCGTTACATGGGTGTGTGCAGTATTATCGCTCTTTGAGCTCTCGTGCTTTTGCAGAAGACGACATGTTTACTCTGGTTGCATTCGATCGGATCGCTATGCAGAACATGTACACGAATGTGGGTTTGCGTTGCAAGCGATAACCAAGTCTATTTGACGGATACTCGGATATAACGTCAGACGAATTGACTAGAGCTTTAAGAGAAAATGAACAGCGTCGACAAGGCAGAATTTCCTTGTCCGACCGGTGTTTTCGAGCAACTCAGTTCTTACGATCCGTCGAGTTAAGTGAGAGCAGCATTTGGGGGAGTGATGCGGAACGTGAGCAATGCAGACGGAAGGCATTTGCGTACCAAGCCCGCTTTGGTCTACCGGCGCTATTTGTGACGTTGACATCAAAGGTGTCAAGCTCATTTGCACTTGCCCAATATACCGGTCATACAACAATCGATTCACTATTCGATGCACCGTTGTCGAAAATTTCTGATCGCGGGTCGATGATGGCTGCTGCGTTAAAAAACGATTTTGTGTCAGCTAGCTTATTCATGAGATACATGGATGCATTTGTTGAACACGTTCTTGGTTTTCATCAGAGTCAGGGAACTTTTGGAATCGAAATGCTATGGTTGTGAATTGATTGGATTCGATGCCGCTTGTCCCGAACATCCAGGTCGTGGCGATGCATACAGATCAGCAACACTTCTAGATGACTGCACTTGAAGAAATTAATTTGTACGAGTTTGAAATGAGATTTTTTAGACGGGCTCGAACAGTGACTTCAGGTGCAGAAATCATCTTTTGGATGGCCATCCTCTCGCAAGAACACATTGCATTGGTTTTCATCGATCGGAGGTAGTTCCCGTGATAACTGGAGCTCGAATGCCTTACGTAAATGATGGGTCACCTGTCGATGTGAGGGTAAAGCGCGCAAGGATTGCATTGGTGCTGCTCAAGTCATTCGTCATACGCATTAGCCACTTGTAAGGTCGATACAAACTGACTAGAACATTTGATATCTGCACTCATCTAGGTCCTTGCCCGAAATGCTCTCTGGAGTCAGGGCCGTGAGATCCTCTTCTGTCTTTGTGCTGCTGGCCACGTTTAGGTATCTTACGAACCACTTTACGATGAGCACGCCACAATTTTAGCCGTCCGTTTGGTGCCAGGCAGAAGAGCGTCGGATAGTAAGCTTACATGTTCGATCGATCAGCGGAAGAAGCTTGTTCGTCACAATTGTATCAACCGCGTCGAGATAGTCGCTTCTGCTCTTAGAGTCGTACCGCGAAACCAACGCTTGCGCGCGCCTCTACGTACGTACGAGTACACGTGCGCTACTGTGTTGGCTGGTGGGCCGACGGACCCATCGATCCCCTGGCCGGATGCGTGTTGGCGTTCACTACTATCATCGA
>KV739603.1:2240-13786 GCA_000468175.2 Phytophthora cryptogea
GGTATACCCCGGTGCTTCGGTTTACTCCACGTATCACATTCTAGACTTTCTTTATGTCGCGTTTTTGGCTGCATTGTGTTATAGGCAGCTTGAGCAGCAGAATTTCCCGATGTCGTCATCTGTCCTGCCATCACCAACACCTGCAATGTGTAAGTTTGGAGTCGAACCATTTTAGTTTAGAGGTAGTAATATCAACACAATACCCCTATCACTACAAATAGTGCCATATGTAGGGCGAATTTGACATCATGAAATAGCTTCTCGACAGGAAAGATGTATCATTAGGCCTTAGGACTGTGTGAAGGGTTAATTTTTGAGGTAACTTCTACGCGCTACCCATAAGCCTTCGCAACGTTTCCTCGCTGAGCAGATGTAACCGAGTATCTTCATTGAGTGCTGCTTGGGAAGGCCGAGCCCACCGGATAATGTCGTCAGGTAACGGGCTTACCAGCTGCTCTAATGCTCTAAACGCGTATCGAGACGTCACTCGTGATACGAGTAAGTAAGGCTGCTCACGTCTGTTTGCTACACGACTTTCCGATTTCCACTCTGTAACCACCATGTTGCTTAAGGTTTCACCTTGCACTTTGTATACAGTAGATGATACAGCACAATCCAAAGGAAATTTCTCGATACGAACAGATAGTTGTCGCGGCATTCCGGCCCCATTTGGTGCCAGGCTAATTTGACATTGGTTGTAGGAGCGTGAATCCGAAAAAAGAGGAAATAGGTCACTGTCGATATATCCTTTCATAGAGAAAGCAGACGACCCCCGATATATGCGCACAATTAGAGCAGGACGAGTCTGACTTGGTATTTTCACCTTAGGGCCTAGAACACTGTCGTATACAACGCAAAATGTTGTTGAGGGAGCGTAAATAATTGACTCAAGTGTACCTAAAGTACCATTTGCAGCAATTTTCGCTGATCGGATATTCTGGGTAATCTGAATTGGCATTCCCACAACTAAATCCAGGTACGG
Source organism: Phytophthora cryptogea (assembly GCA_000468175.2). Taxonomy (NCBI): domain Eukaryota; phylum Oomycota; class Peronosporomycetes; order Peronosporales; family Peronosporaceae; genus Phytophthora; species Phytophthora cryptogea. The sequence continues at coordinate 3,223 of KV739603.1, forward strand.
TGCCATTCCACCGAACTTGGTATCAGGGAGCGCCGTAATTGCTTTCACTTCGGACGACCGATCTTTCTGAGGTGGCCTCTACATTCGACCATGGTACGAACAGGGTAGTCGCCCGCAGGCATACATTTTGCCACTGTGGACACGACCAAATTGTTTGTCGAGAGTCTTGTAGCATTATCTGGGGGTAATGAACGAGGGTACAGGATTTCCCTGACCCCATTCGTCTACCACATTAGCCTCTTCCGTGACTCGCGAATTGATTAAATCCACAAATTCAGGTAACCAATTACCTTTTCGAGCAAACTGACACCCACGAACCCATTCGGGATCAGCCCTAAAGCGCACTGACTCAAGACAATAACATTGTCAAAGCCCAGCCACAATTGAATCCCAGCCAGCATATTTGCCGTTTGACGGCGGGTTCCTGATCCTTATAAAGTGGGTCGCCTCCGACAGGAGGCAGCTGGAGAAAGTCACCAACGAGAACTACATGCACTCCATCAAACGGTACCCCTGGCACTCTTTTAGCGGATCGCAATCTTGAATCTAGATGGGCTAGCTGCGTCTTCCGCATCATCGACCTCGTAAATAACCAAGATGTCGAGGTACACAGCAGCCGATACTTTTCTTTTCATTCTGAGTTGAAGCAGAAAGCTAGCCAGTGTCCTCCCGCTAATCATTGTAGCTGCCTTACCGGTTAAGGCTATCTTGACAAGACAATCGGAGCGGTGCCAACTCTCGCACAATGCTTGCACTGCATCTAAAACGCGGCTCTTTCCTGTCCCCCCTTCACCCTCTAGAAAAAGTCGAAGTTGATCTTGGTGAAGACTGCCATCCAGGTCGTCGCTCGGGCACAACATTTCTTCGGGCTAATTCCACCTTTTTAGAAGAGCAGAGCCTATAACCTTAAACGCGTGGTGTTGTCTTAAGTTGAGTGTATACTGTTGTGAAATTGTGGTCACACTGGCAAATTCATTCTGCGTCTTTAGCGGCGGTGTAGATTGATTGGAGGGTACATTCCACCACGACATGTTAGTTTCTGCCATCGCGTCAGCCAGCAATTCAATGACTTGAGTATTGCGCTCACAGCCTTCGGTTGGCGAGTGCATCACTCGGTTGTTGTCGGTCTCATCATCTTGTACCCATTTGCGTATGCCTTCAACTGTAGAAAAATGCTCTTGCTGAAAGGGTGATGTGAGCTTTGCTACTGTACTCAGTGCGCATCGTTCTAACAGGTTCAGTGGCATGAACGATTGTAAAATGCGAGAAATGCGTTTATCAGGGGCTGCTGACGTTGGACACTGCACCGGGTTAAGTGTTTGACTGTCAGGAAAATATCCGTCGGTCTCGCCAAGTTTCCATCGATTTACAAAACTCTCAGTACCTAGGCTGCAGCCATCTTCTTGATTAGAACCACCATCACTAAACAAAGCATCTGTAACAACGCGCCAGCGTCATGGCCCTCGTTGGTCATGACACTGTTATGCCTGGTGCGTCATTGAACGCATTTGGAGTGCTCTGCCTGACCGGCACGTGCCAGGCTGAGAGCAATCAAGTTGGCCTTGGGGCGCAATCCCCAAAGGCAACTTCAACAGAATCATTCTGTTATATTTGATTTCACTATGCATTTCATGAACCGGTCCCGTTTCATGAACCGGTCCCGACGGACCGCGGTTCAACCAAAAACTATCCTATTCAAGACAACTAACAGTACGACTCTTCTACAGTTAACTACATATAGTAATCAACCTCGAAGGGTGACATACCTGTAGACGCGCTAACGAGAGTTGAAAGGGCATACTCAATCGTTCCCAGGTTGTCCGACCAGTCACGTCCGTGGTACGATATCATGCAGCGTAGAGCGTCTTCCAGAATCAAATTGTGGCGTTCAGTTTGCCCGTCAGCTTGAGCACGATAGCAAGTTGTCATATGCAGACGGATTCCCATCAACTTAGCCAAAGATGACCAGAACTTTGAGAAGAACTTGGAATCTCGATCGCTGATGATGATCGATGGTAAACCGTGGTGACGAACAACGCTATCGAAAAAGTGATACGCCGATTTTTGGTCATCATCGGTAACGTTGCATACGCGATACTTTGGACGCTTGGATAGCCTATCAAAAACAGTCACGATAGCGTCAAAACCGTTGGAACTCGGTAACCCAGCGTTATAGTCCATTGAAACGACCGACCAACATTCATCTGGAATAGGAATGGGAATCATTTTCCAATTCTTGGGTGTATTGCTGTGTTTCCATCGAGTGCATGTTTCACAGCTCTGCACGTAATCACGTAGATCTTGGTCCAATGTGGGCCAATGGTACCATTGTGAAATGCGAAGGTACGTTGGGTGAGCTCCAGGATGGGCAGCAATTTTCGAATCATGAAAACAAGAGACGATCGATGTTCGAAGGTGATTTTCGCGAGTGTACGAAACACACACACGCATCATTGAGTCTGTTTTTCGGGAAAAAATACCTTCTTGTTTGACAAAAGTGTTTTTTTGGTTTCTTGAATTTTTCCTCGTAATCGGGACATCTGCTATATCCTTCAGCAAACTCTTTTCGAATTGAATCAGACCAACCGAGCGAACTCCAATTTTGAGTATGCTGTGTCACGTTAGTGGCGACAACAACGGTCTCGGTGGCTGCGACAGTACTCGGATCGTCATCGGTATTTGCATATACGCGTGAGCTACGCTTGGATGTTGACGAATCTGAAAGTCAACAGGCAGTTCCTCCCTGCGAAATTGAGGGCGTGAGGGCGGTTGCTCCAAATATTGGTTGCTCCATCGATAATCGTGGAAAACACGTCGATTGTACAAATTGCGGACTGCACGTTCTTGGCAACGAGTTGCACAATTGTGCAATGTCACGTTATTCATCGATACGTCAGAAGGTTGGCGCAATATGGCGTCAGCAACAACATTCAAATGACATTTGGCGTGATGTAGTTGAAACGTGAACTGTGCAAAGAATGTTAGAAAGCGAGCCAGCTTGGGCGATACTTTCGGGTGGTGTAAAAACCATTTACAAGCACTGTTGTCAGTGAAGATGTCGAATTCACGACCATACAGATAATGACACCATTTTTCCAATGCTAACTTGATAGCGAGAAGTTCCTTTTCATGCGTTGGCCAGTTGATCTCACGAGGTCCCAAATTCTTGGAGAAGTAGGTAATAGGATGAGCTTGACCAGAATGCACTTGTGAGATAACGCCACCAACACAGTAGCCAGAGGCATCTGTTGTCACGATAAAGCGTTTCTCATGATCAGGTAACCTTAACACAGATGCTTCTTGAAGAGCGGCCTTGATTTCCTCAAATGAACGAGTCTGTTCTGTACCCCAGTTCCAGACATGTTCTTTCTTGACTAGAGGGCGAGTGACACTTCGACAAATGACAAAGTAGTTTCTCACGGCGGAGAACTTCAAAGAGCGTACGAAGATGTTCTATGTGTTCTTCCAAACTGGGGGAAAAGACACAAATGTCGTCGAGGTAGACAACAATGAAGCTGTATTTTGCGAAGAGCACTCTCATTAGGCGAGACCAGACTCCAGGCATACCAGCCAAACCCATCGGTGCTACACACCACTGATAGGTCTCAGCGTGTGTGCGGAATGCTGTGTACTTGCGACTTTTGAACGCAATGCGCATCTGGTGATAGCCTTGAGCCAGATCCAGAACGGAGAAGATAACACAGCCGTGCAACTGATCAAAAAGTTCATCGATGCGAGGAAGTGGAATCTTCGGGACAATCGACTGAGAATTCACGTAACGATAGTCGATGACCCAACCGATTGGCAAAGTTGAATTTCTAGAGCGTACCCACTCGGAACGAGACAAATGATTGCCGGAGACTGGGTCTTTCTTGGGTATACCAAAAATATTGGACACCCAAGGAGAATCGGAAACTTCGATTCAACCTTTCTTTAGCTTTTCAGCTACAAATTGGTCGAGTGCATCCTACTCTACCTTGGACAGGCGGAACGGAGCACGATTGCTAGGAACAGCATCAGGTTTCGTGTTGAGTTCGAAATCAACACGACGCGAAGGTGGAAGTCCATCAGGCAGACTGTCTGGAAACACATCTGTAAATTCTTTCAGTAGCACAGTGATTGGTGCGGGAACCGAATCACTTACTTGTGGGATGGCATAAATTTTCACACGGTACACTTCTTCGTACGTGTGCTTTTTAACCTTATGTTTGAACTCTGCAGCGGCAAATTCCACAGCAGCTTGGACAGGAGCTGGAGGTGGAGACACTTCTCGAGGCATAGCCGGAAATGATATGTCATGTGAACGCCAATCAATGCTTGGCTGAAACTTGGTAAACCAAGGCTTTTCCAAAATAATGTCATTGGCTGAACCCAATGGCCATTCCATGACTTGAAGCTTGCGGTATCTATAGCGACCAAATCCGATAGTCGCAAAACCTTTCTTTACAGGACGGGCTTTCGTGGAGGTTCCATCGAACCAAGTGGCTTGTGAGACACCAGAGGCTGCGGTGTTAGCCACAAACCCCGGGTGAACGACATTGCATGTAGCACCACTGTCGAACATGATGACGACAGGTTTTCCATCACAAGTCCCTTGTTTACGAATAAACTTGTTCTTGCGATGCACGGGTGACAAGGAAGATGTGGCAATCTCTTCCACTTCAACAACCTGATCCTCATCACTTGCAGGTGCAGTACAATTCGAAGTAGCAGCAGCCGTGGTACCAGGAGAAGAAGCAAAGTTAGCAGCAGATTGCTGATGGCGGTTCTGCCAAGCGTACTTCTCCTTGTTCTCCTTGTTCTTAGCTTGAAGCACTGTTCAATGACATGACCAGACTTCTTGCACTAGCGACACTTCTTGATAGAAGAAGAGGCTGGAGGAGAAGAACGACGGTTTCGGTTACTCCCAGAGTCAATTTCCATTGGCTCGGGTTCGTTCTCCTGAACGCGGGCTGGTGCGGACTGCTGGTGCTGATAACCGTTCGAATTCGGGCGTGATCGGTTCTGCGAGAACACCGGGGGTCGGTAACTCTTTCCGCGGAAGTGGTGAGATCGATCATACTCCAAAGCACCTTTCATTGCTTGTGACATGGTGGTACAGCGACGATATTGAACTTCCTCGCGCGTAGGACTCACGAGCCCATGCGTGAAGTAAGTGATCTTGTCCAACTCGCTCAAGTCCGTAACTTGCATGATAGCTTCACGGAAGCGAGATATATAATCCTCCAAACTGGAACAGTTCTTTTGCCTGAGCGCGTGCAGTTGGTCACGTAGGCGCTCTTGCAAATCTGGAGGCACAAACGCATCGGTCAACTTGACCATAAGGACCTGCATGTCCTTGATCTCTTTCTTGTTGAGTTTGTACCAAGCGGCAGCATTCCCTTTGAAATTTACAGTAGTAATTGTTAAAATCCGAGAGCTTTGTTCCTCATTCTGCCAATCAATGTTTTTGGCTTCAAAATATTGAGCAACTTGCTCAAAATATAGGTCCACTGATTCTCAAATTTTGCCATAAAATTGTGGCAGGCGGATGCCTCCCACTTTCACTTCACGCTTATTGACGGCTTCAAGCAGCTGTTGTTGCTTGTCCACCATTTATAAGCTTTTGGGTGATGGTATCAGTAGACCATCCTTGTGGATTTAAGGAAGTCATGATTGGCCTAAAAGGGTTTTACTCAGTTGTTAAAACGAGGTCTTTTAGTTTCACGCTCAGTAGTCTTGACTTGGTGGATCTGTTGTTGAAGCGTAACCAAAGGGTCAAGCACTCCGTAGAAATTCTTCTGCAGGCGCTCAAACAGATTCGGGTCCTCAACTGCGTCTAGCAGCGGAGCGAAGAAGTTTTCGTGCGTGTCGTAGAGTTCACGGAGGTTGTCACGAAAGAAACCACAGTATTCGTTGACAGCACTCTCAGGAAGTAGACACGTCGCTTCTCTGTCGAGGTAATCAAATGCTTCCTCAAAATTGCGCTTGTGCATCCACTAATGCAGTCGACGGCGCTTGGTCTCTCGTTCCGTAGAAGCGGACACGTATTCCAGGATTTTACGGTCGAGGTAAGTGCAAAGAAACTCCGATTGGTCGAGGAGTGGCACGAGAATTAGTTCTGACAACTTCTGTATAACGTTCTGTGCACGGTGATCTGCAGCGTCCGGGATCAGATTTCGGAGGGCCTTGACGTATCGAAAGTGACGGTCGATACTGACCGCAAATATAGTGCGTAAAGAGGCAGCCGATTGGGCGTGCTCGGGCTTATCAAAAGCTCAGCAATGGAGTGACGGAATGGATAGTCACGCTCCTTGCGCTTGGGCATTCACGGGCAGCGACGGGGGGTGCAGGTGGTCACTTGATCCGGTTCTAATTGACCAGCCGCTTAGGGAGTACTCACGCAATCAACGATGTCTCGGACAGACGGAGATATATATAGACGACACACGCTCAGCGAGCGGCTTTCCACGTGTCGACTAGCGGAAGATACGGGATCCTCCCGGACTTGAACAAGTGCTACCAGATGTGACGACTGGTGAGAGAACACAGACGGAGAACGACTAGAACGATGATCCCAACGGGGGCTCGAAGAGTCGTGTTGGCGAGGAGTCGAAGGGAGGGTTGAGAGAACGGTTGTTCTCGAAGTAGGTAAATTGGAAAGTGAGATTGAATACGTTAGAGCTCTGAGGATTCTGGTTCGCTACGGACCTTGAGGTGGGTTACTCCAGCCCTCATTACTATATGTAGTTAACTATAGAAGAGTCCTACTGTTAGTTGTCTTGAATCTCGACGTAGGATAGTTTTTGGTTGAACCGCGGTCCGTCGGGACCGGTTCATGAAATGCATAGTGAAATCAAATATAACAGAATGATTCTGTTGAAGTTGCCTTTGGGGATTGCGCCCCAAGGCCAACTTGATTGCTCTCAGCCTGGCACGTGCCGGTCAGGCAGAGCACTTCAAATGCGTTCAATGATGCACTAGGCATCACAGTGTAATGGCCAACGAGGGCCATGACGCTGGCGAGTTGTTACATCCTCCCGGATTTGACTTCTCGTTGACGCTTCTTAAAATCGTCGATGAGAACCTTCCAGTGTGACACGTGGTTGATGTCCTTTTCGCGTTCCCATGTAGCTTCATGTTCTGGCAAGCCATGCCACTTGACGAGCCATTCGGGTTTGCGATTGAATTGGCGTTTGCGAAGGAGTTTCTTTACAATGTGAAGAGTTTCACCAGTGTCGTCGTCAACAATGAGTCTGGAAGCCTTTGGAATTGGACGCGTCTGAAATCGAGTAGGATTCTCGACATAGTGACTCAAAACATCTACGTTGAACGTAGGATTCAGAGACTTCATTCTTTGAGGGAGCTTCAGTTTTGCCTCGTTGGGGTTGACCATTTTGATGATGTCATATGGTCGGCGAGTTTAGCTCGTTTGCCTTCAACGTCTTTGGTCACATGTCCTGACGGAATGCGACGAGTATCCAGCATCACGAGATCTCCTATCTCCTACCTTAAACGTCACAGATGATCTCTTCTTGTCATAGTATTTATTTTGACGTTCTTGGGCTTGAAGAAAGACGTTCCTTAGCGAAGTCAATGATCTGTTGACGTTTGTCTTGAAACTGCTTAGCATATTCGACAATACCGTTCCCCACTTGGTCATAACACGCGATTCTTAAATGGATTCAATGGGTTGCGTTCCTTGCGACCGGTATGAGGACTGGAATAACCCACCTCAAGGTCCGTAGTGAACCAGGATCCACAGAGCTCTAACCAATTCAATCTCACTTTCCAATTTACCTACTTCGAGAACAACCGTTCTCTCGAGCCTCCCTTCGACTCCTCGCCAACACGACTCTTCGAGCCCCCGCTGGGATCACCGCTCTAGTCGTTCTTCCTCTGTGCTCTCTCACCAGTCGTCACAACATCCGATTCGCCACTACTATCGCATTCGCTATCACCAAATTGGTCCGCATTAGCACTTCCAGGGGTTTCTTGCTTTTCCCGATCTGTACGAGCCCTAGCGCGATCTATACCGCAGTAATAGTCGTCGATATGACTCATTATCATCTTGACGATCTCGCTCCGAGTTGGCTCCCATTCTGTGAATGAATTCAGCCACTGATCAACCGAGCTAGTTGTCGCTCCAATTAAATTGGAGAGTGAGTGAAAAGGTTTGAAGAGTATCAGTGATAAAATAGCATGTTTGTACCGAATTTCGGTTGTGGAGTGCTCTGAAACGTAAGGGAGCCGAAACCCCTGTATATCTGGTACAACATCTTCACGCCGCGCGCCGAGACTGTGTGTTGTGTGTAGGGGATGACTTGTTTTGAACGAAAGCTTTGCTAAATGTGCACAAGCATCTTTTTTTCGGAGGTAGTGCATTGCAAACTCATAGATATTGATATGATTCAAATCGTCGTGACGGAAAATGTAATCGTCCAAAAAGGATACTGCCAGATAACGAGGTGAATTCACATCTGTGGTTCCACTTTCAACCATTTGGCATGGATAATCCTCTGTGCAACACAGCTGCCGTGCATGTCACACTCTCATAGCTGCAGGATCCAAGATACAGGTAGGGGTTCAGCGAACTCTTGGCGATTTGTCATAGTGTATATCATTGACGCTACTCACTTTCGCGCGGTCGCCAAAGCATCAGAAGAATTAATGTTGGTCAAGAGTGCGTCTAACCGATCCTTTTCCTGACGTCGTCGGAAAGAGGCTAATGTCATAACGACTACAGAATCGAGTCGCTTTTGCTGCTTTGTAACATACTTTGTGCAGTAATGAATGTGTAACGGGGTTACACAGGGGTTACACGTAACCTGGCTACATGGGTGTGGGTCACACGAAGTGGTGTGACTACACAATAACAGAAAGGAGTTCTCAGTACACAGTAGGTAACAAGAGTCAGTACGTAGCCCCTGAGCCACAGGAATGCATTGCATTAGGTATTAGTATGGCCTATAGTTAGGATAGGACATTTGCACCAGGGCGGCTCTTCCGCCCTTAAATCTAATACAGTCAGTTTGGAAAACACACAGTAGAGTATATATACCTTGTTAAGGTTCTTATAAGACTCTAGGAGCTGGGTACGGATTACCCTTCTGCTCACACCTGTTCTTTGTAGAAGAACGAAGGTCGTCGATCTTAACGCTTCCTGTAAGCTAATAGCTACGGCAGTCCCGCTGCACTTGGTAGCACTTGTAGTCAATCCTACACCTGAGTCAGAACGACTGAACCCTCTGTGAGGATGGACCAGTTTGGCAATTTGACTCAGCGTCAGCAGGACGGGCTTAATAAGCTGATGTCCCTGCTTTGCCCTGAGGGCGTGCAGCATCTTGCTGCACAAGGCACCGACGCGATCAAAGCGCGTCATGAGGCGTTCTCTCAGTACCATCCAACAACGAATGGCCGAATCGGTAGCGTCGGTGACGCGCACTCCGAGTTCGGAAAGGTCGGATCGACCGAAACCACTCATATTGAGTGGGAAGGCCTTTGAAGGCAAGGAGGGAGAAAATCGCCTGCTCTGGATCAGAGAGATCGCGATGGCTATGAGCGCGGCCATGCTCAAGACGGAGCAACAACGCGTGGGCTTCGCAATCCCCAAGCTCGTCGGGCGAGTTAGGGAGTTTGCAATACGTCCGTGGGCGTAGCCTTCCCGGCGTGGGACGACTTGAAGGGGCTGCTTATGCAAGTCTTCTCGCCACCTAATCAGGCCAATCGCGTGCGCTCACGCTTCCTTGCTACCCGACAAGGGAAGAAGAGTTGATGGACTTTGTGATGTAGCGCTGGGGCTTTCACCGCAAAGACTGGTTTGGCACGTACGCTCCCGGAAAATGGGAATGAACCCACTTCGGAGAAGCCTCCTAGTGGATAGACGGCCCGCCCGGACGAGGGATTTATCCGGGGCCGTGAGCTTCCTGGGGATTTCCTCCTATGGACAAGAAGGACTCCCAGGAAAGCTCGGTCAGTAACCTCACCTTGTGTACACCCTACGAATCGGGGTTTTTGATCAGGGTTTAGTCCGACCGCTTTGGTACCCGAGCAATCTGGGACCGGTACAGCACGCTGGTGGGCAGTTAGACAAACAATCGCCCCGGGCAAACTACCAAAGTCCCGGGCCGGAAGGGTATACGCAACTATTATATATACACTAGGTTCTTTCGGCGAGAGACACCACCGGCGAAGGCCGCTCAAACTTTTCGAGGTTTCTTTACCTCACGGGCGAGACCCAAATATGAAGTGCAAACTCCCGTGCCGGCTGGACCGCATTCCGGGAGAAACAGAATATGAAATGCCTGGGGATTCCTAGGGAAACCCTGGCAAAGATGATATAGAGTCACCTTGGGGGATTAGTCTCCGAACATGGATCCCCGGGACCACGACCTTCTCCGATGCCCGTTTTCCTCGGGTGAGAGTTCTGCGCGCTTGAGGGGAAAAGTAAGACTGAATTACGTTGCTTCCCGAGGTCTCTGCCTGCGAGGGAGGCTAAACATATGGTGATCCCGGGATGGTTTCTCCGGGATGTGATCCGGAGCGGTCGGGGCCTTCAAGGGAAAAATCCCGAGGCACTATGTCA